>PVJH01008094.1:0-87939 GCA_004026705.1 Nesogale talazaci | reverse complement strand
GCATCTCACCCTTATCCCCTTATAACTGATGGACTGATCACGTAAGGCTGATTATGGAATTACTTAACTTCCAAATCACATAACCACTATGCAACCATCATATGCCGGTATATCAAAACACCCAGAATTGGGAAGGTGGAATTTTTTAGTATGTATTTTTCAAATCAAGCAACTTGTTCTGAGCTAGGGCACCCAATGGAGTCCACTGGGAAGGTTTGGTCAACACAATGAATTTTTTTCATAAAAGCATTCGCTTGGTGGGCGAATGGTTTTACCACAAGAACAATGCATCTGCTCGTGTAGCCATGTCAGTGTGCCAGTTTGGGGCAAAAAACAGCATGCCTGTCTTGCTCCACACATCTTACTCACCTGACCTCACTCTGGGTGAGGTCTTCCTCTTTCGTGAATGGAGAGAGAGAGGGGAATGGGCAGCAATTAGACTAAGTCAAGGGAGATGCTGACAGCCATCCAAAAAGATGTTTGAAACGTTTTCAATAAAGGAATCACAGATTTGGCAAATACATTAAGTGTGATGGAGAGTACTTTGATTGTTTTCTAACCATATATTTGAAATAAAAATTTTTGATTTTTGTCATTACTCCTCCTTTGGTGGCCATTTTGTATTTTTGCACAATGGCCAAACTACTGTGCTGCCAGGCCCAAACAGATTATCAAATAAGTTTGGGGATTCATGGAAATCTTGACTGAGCTCACAAAGTCCACGTTTTTGTACCGTGGGCTAAGAAATAGGAGTTTAAGTGACTCCGACATGATTTCAGAATACCCTAAAATTCCAAGGTTCCTAGATATGCATGCATCTAGAGTTGAAAGGGAAGCCCTTGCAACCCAACAGCCTCTCAAAAAAAAAAAAAAGATGAGCAGATGTGTTCCTGAAAAGATTTACAGATGTAAATCTGTAAATCTCAGATGTAGGGGTGGTTCTTCTTTCTCTTCTAGGGTTTCGATAAATGGCAAATAAGTCGATGACAGTAGGACTGGTTTTAGGTTCAGGTCAGCTTATAATAGTTTTGGAAAAATATATATGCACAGCCATGCTCTGTACTTTATTAATACATTACATAGTATAATCAGATAAGTATTTTACATCAGGAGTTGTTAGTTAGGTATATTTTTAAAGATCATGGGATATTTTAAAAGCAATTGATATTATTCCAACTCAGATATATTTTCATGGTATGCATTCAGGAAGGGTGATTTAGAAAGTGCATACATATTTATACTCAATGGGGAGAAAATGGTAATGACCTTGATAGAGATCAATACTGTGGCTCTACTAAATGAATATAAAAATATGATAAGTAAGTGCTTATGGAAGAGGAAGTTTTTAAATAAGAAATATTTGGAAATAGTTATATTTATATATGTAATGCATATAGCTGAAGACTGTGTTGAAGGAGAGAAGCTATTTCACAAGCAGGGGATAGAATTGAATTAAAGAAGACCAAGAGACAGATTTATTTATTGGTGAACACCCTATTCAGATATCTTGCTACTCTCAATTTCTATAATTACCATGGATGCGATTTTTCAGATCTATATTCTGCCCTTAATGACTTAAAGTGATTTGTCCAAACAATTAGCAGAACTCTTCTCTGTAGAAAACAAAAACAAGAACATATAATTGCAAACTGTGTGTCTGTCAAGATACTGCCTCACAAGAATTTCCTTATTATGAAATTCTCTCAGGAGATAATAAGACTTAAGAAAGGCAAAACCAGTAACTATTGTGGTTTGTTTGTTTTATCTGCAGTGGAAATAGTAGAATTTACTTCAAATTTCCAAAAATTTCAAATTCCATAATTTCAATTTTCAATGTTTAAGAATGATACACTGCAGAAATTGCTGGCAAATTAAGTCATAGATAATAGGAAAATTCTCTGTGAATAAGATTATTTTGCTATTTCTTTTCAGATGATTTAAACTAACTAGATATCAATACAAAAATGTATGACACATGATTTTGTGGACAAAATTTAATGCACAATATCAACATGAGATAAAATGGAAAACTACTAAATGAAACCTTTAATTAAAAATTACACCTGAACTGTGAGAGTTTATCACTTGCCTGCTCAAGACCCTGGCTCTTCCCTTCTTTATTTCATCCTACTAGGTAATGAGTGACCTGTGAAATCCAAATGCCTATCCATTTGTGTATCCTCTAAGATGTATTGAATTATTTTTAAATGGCATATATCTGAAAGTTTTAATGTGAGATGAAGAAAAACTGGTGTCTTTCCTTGGTTCTTGGGAGACACATGTGAACTTCTTGAATTCGCCTAGCAACCAGAAATGTCTTCTTTAATTCCTGGGTGACAAGGTAAATTATGACAGTGAAGACAGAGTGTGCTGACCTCTGCAGAAGGAAGCCTGGACACTGAGATGAAACTTGTCAGCAAATAGCCAGTCAGTTCCATGGAGTGAACCCCCAACACACTCTTTGGACACGGAGATAGAGGTTCGCTCTCTGCTCTGTGACTGATGTTGAGGCATATGAGACTCTAACTTAGTCTCTCTCGATATATGGAAGTGTCACTGCAGGAGACCTTCTAGATTTCCTTCTCTAAACCCTTATGATGTGATAAACTGAGTGAGTACTTCTCTGAGAACTGTGAGTCACACTATCGAGCCTGAGAGGGTGGAGGCAACTCTTGACTTTGAAACCAGAAAGTCAAAAAGGTTCATGTCCTGGGAATTTCTGTCCTTGAGTGAGGTTACAGTTTAAACACTTGGTAGTCTGGAGGACAGTGTCCTGTAATAGGAGAAGCTTGAATTTAACTCCAAGTAGTAGGGTCTTAAAAAATAAAAGCTGTATTTGCAATTAGTATCAGAGATTAGAAGCATGCATAGGGTTCTGATGCCCATGTTCTACATATATTTTATTTAAATATTATTAATATTATTGTCAATGGCCCACTGTGTACATTCTGAACCATGGCAACCCAATACAAAGCATAAAAACAAAAATCAGGCAAACATTGTTATGTTTTAATCCTCCATTGAAGCATCTGTGAATGTTCAGTGTATTCTGGCATAGACAGCTCATATTCCAACACTGTAGTTGAAATTATTCTTTTACAAATATAGGGTACAATATAGCTAACTTGAGGAAGTAGGTCATCAAGCTTTTCTTTTTATGAAATTTTAGTCTGGAAACTCTAATAAACATGCATGCCACCCCATACCCTCCCTGCTGGCCTTGCCCAGGAGATGGACCAGCTGAGGGCACGTGATGGTGGCTAAAGTACTACTGGTATAACTTTCAGCATCTCAGCAAACCAAAAGCTATGAGAAAACATCTCACTGACAGGTGATTGGAAATTAGTAAGGATATGTGCTTTGAATATATATTAACATTATCTAAAATAGTCCTCTTTTAAAAAAATTTAATAATAATTGATCAATGGGTAACTAGTCCATTGGATCAATGGACACCAACCATTCAATGAGTTAAGAGTGCAAATATGCTAACAAGTAAACAAATCAGGAAAAGAAAATGCAAGATTGACACACATCAAAAGAAAAGTCTCACATATAATTACATTTACATTTGGATTTCAAATGGTATGCAGATCTAATTAAAAATGGCATCTGTCTTCCAAACTATTTAGTACCAGTGATATGGCAGTCACTGATCTGTGTCAATTTCAGGACTGAGAATGTAGGGGTGTAGTTTAACCTGCCAATCTGGAGATAGCAAGTGAGACCTCTGCATGAGCATGGCTTTCTCCTGAAAATGCTGGAAAGTCTCACGTTATTACCCAATTGGAAGTGAGGGACTTGTTTCAGCCTTTTGGAGACGCTCTTCTGACAAAACCACAAGGGGGCATACTGATAGACCCTGAATCCTGGAAACTGGATGAGCCAGAGGAGAAGCCACATGGGCCTACCCTGCTGGAACCAGACCTCAGAAGCTGGAAAAAACACATGGAGACTCCAGCCAGTGCTGAGATGCTTCTACCACCACTGCATACAAAAGAATCTGCACCCACCGGCCTGTGAAAGTCCTGGCATCATTGCATGTGCTTCGTGAGTCTGAAGAGGACTAATGGGTTGGTATAGAACATATGGGATAATATTGGACTTATGCTCTTGGACTGGGCTGGGTTGGGATGCTTTCTCAATGTTCCAGTCCTCTTGTATATAAACCTCTCCCTTATATACATATGTATGTTTATGAATTTGTTTCTCTAGTTTACCCGAACTAACACAAGTGACTAGAAAGGTTGAATAGATCTGAATGTGATATTGAAACAACTTCACTTGGTACAGTTCAAGTATATGGATATGAAAAATTATTGAACAACAAGTTAGGATAACCATGAAATTTTAGGACAAGTGTGCTATCCCAGGTAGATTAGAGAAATAAATTCATGCATAGTCATATAAGAAAGGACTTTATATAAAAGAACAGTTGAATATTCAGAAAACATCCCAGCCCAGTCTAGATCAAGCCCATAAATCCAATATTAGACCCTAAGTCCTATACCAGCCTCTTCATGAAATGACACCCAATGCAGGAAGGTCACAGGACAGTAGGTGGAAAGTCTTGTAGATCCAGTGGCATTGTAAGTAACTCAGTGTTGGCAGGGGTCTCCATGTGGTTCCACCTCAAGAGCTTTTGCATAGCTCCATCTATGTCTTGTCAACAGAAATTTCTCACAGGAAGTGAGCATGTCTTCCACCTTGAGCAAGGTATTTATCCCCTTAGCTCCTCCAAATGAGGTCATCAAGTTGTGGCCTTACTGACAAGCTAATCTCCACCCTTTACTCTTAAGCCTCAAAATAACAAGAGATTATGGAACTGCCACAGCACATATGCAAAACATGTCCAAATTATGAGAATATTAACATTGTTGTGTGCCAGAAAAATTGATGTAAACTCAGCAGTATATCATACAGCTTAAAGCATTTGCTGGTGAAGATAAAGGACAGCAGCCTTCAGTGTGATTGCAACCTACTGTGAAGAAGATCAGAATCTTCACAACTGGACCAATTGGGAGCATTACGATAAATGGCGAAATGGTTAAAATTGTCGACTTTTTTTTTGATAACTATAATGTGTAGATCCACAATCAATGTCCATAGAAGCAGCAGTCGAGAGATCAAAAGACATGTTGCATTGGATTAAAAATTCTTTAGCGCAGGGGTCCTCAAACTTTTTAAACAGGGGACCAGTTCCCTGTCTTTCAGACTATTGGAGGGCAGGACTATAGTTAAAAAAACAAAAACAAAAGCAAAAAGACCACTTATGAACAAATTCACTGCAGGCCTGGGATAAGTCAGTTGCTAAGAAGAGAGGCTGCAGTGGCAAAAAGAATATCCAGCCGACTGGATAAATGTCCTTGGTGGCCCGCATGTGGCCTGTGGGCCATATTGAGGCCCACTGCTTTAGAGTATCAAAAAGCCAAGGATGTTACATTGGGATTAACATGCACATTATCGTAGCCATCATATTTTTCAATTGCCTCATATGAAGGTAAAAGTTGGATATTAAATAAGGAAGACAGAAAAGGAATCTATGCATTTGAATCACAGTGCTGGTGAAGAATAATGAGATTACCATGGACTGCCAAAAGAACAAACAATTTTGTCTTGGGAGAAGTAAGGCCAACACACTCCGTTAAGACAGAACTTATGAGACTTTGTCTTACATGTTACCTATATTGTCAGCAGAGACCAGGCTCCCCAAAATGGAGATCCTCAAAGACTTTAACAGTGGACTCAGGCATAGAAACAATTTTAAGGGTGAAACAGGGCAGTGTAGTATTTCATTCTGTTGTGTGTTATGTTTTGGAACAGACTGGATGGCATCTTAAAAAACCCCAAAAAACAACAGCAGCAATTCCTCTGAAGTGTGCACCTATTCCTTCTTTGTTGTGTCTTCTTATTCTGACAATTCTTTTGAAGCCTTGTCACTTTGGGTGACCCTGTAGGTATTTGAAATGCCAGTGGTATCACCATCAGATTCATAGCCACACCCAAAATACTCGAGTACAATACCCTGAGTATCCAAGCATTGGATACTTTGTAGCATTAGCCATAATTTCTTATGATCCACATAGTCAAATGCATTTGCATAATCAACTAAAAATAAATACATACTTTCTGGTCTTCTCTGCTTTCAGCAAAGATCCATCTGCCATCTGCAATGATGTCCCTCATTGCACTTCCTCTTATGCATTAGTTTCAAGCATGTTAGACATTTCTGGAGATATCAGTTCCTGGGCAAGGAACTGGCACAACCTCACTCTGTGGAAGCAAAGAGGACCGGATACACATACTGATAGCAAATGAAGACTGTAGCTTCCAAATGGGATTAAAACTTAGCATTAAAACAAAGCCAAAAAAAAAAAAATCTTCACAACTGGACTAGGAAGAGGCTAACAATGAACAGGGAAAAAGATTGAAGTCGTCAAGGTTTCAATTTTTTGGGGGGATTCACAATGACCATGGAAGCAGCAGCCAGACAAATCCAACAGTATTGCTTTGTGGGGAATTCTGCTATAAAACATCTGAAACTTTTAGAAAGGAAAGATGTGTCCTTGAAGATCAAGATGTGCCCAGCCCAAACACGGCATTCAATAGCCTCACTACATGTGAAAGTGTGCTAATGAATTTAAAAATAGAAGAATTATCATATTTCTAATTATCATCTTTGTAAAGTATATTAAATTCTCTGCAGGTTATTGTGAGGACAAACAACTAATCTGTTGGGGAAGAAGGACCCTCAGAAGACTCCTTAGGAACCAGAGTGCAAAGACTCCTTTCCCTGTGCTTTTCACATATTATCATGCAGAACCTATCCAGAAGGACATCATTCTTTGTTGAGGATGGTATCACAAGAGCCAGCCTCTCTAAGAGATATGTTGACAATGGGCCTATGATAAAGGGCTCAAACGCCCTTCCCCCCCACCTCAAAACAAAAAAATCTGATAAAGAAATTTGCTGTCATTTGAGATAGGCAGCAGGACAGCAAAATATCACATGAAAATAAATATATAAACAAATAAATAAATAAAGGAACACATTGTATCTTATAAGGAGGATGCACCAATTAAAAAAATCACGTAGCATGATTTGGCAAAACTTAGTGGGAAGAACATGATGAAAGAGCTGGAGATGGTTTGGGTTTGTTTCTGGAAGCTAGAGGAATTCTATGATGTGAAGGAAGGGAAATAGAAAAAGTAAACTCAGAACTCAGTCCAAAATAAAGACAGTACTTCCAAAGGCCCACAATTAAAGATACTTTAGGACAAAAAAAAAAAAAAAAGGGAAAAAGAAAAACAAAAGTTTTGAGCAGCTTCGTTTCGTATTTAGTTAGATATTAGTGTTCATGCTATTTTCCACATGGGAAGAAATGGACACTGCGTGCTACTAAGTGACAAAACCTACAAGTAAGCACATCTCATTCCTCCCTCTGCCTTGCCTTAGACTGATGAGGTTCATGTTCTCAGCAAAGCAAGCTCAAGGCCATGTTTAAAGTTCTGGAAGTATGTGTTGCTCCTTTCAATCTTCAATCACTCAAATGAAAAAAATAATAAGCCTATGAACCAGCAGGGCCAAGAAGATGTCAATAGTAAAGGTGGAGTACATCGTTGGCATTCAGATTCTGTCGTGCCAAAGTCCTTTCGGCCAGGAACCCTAAACTTAGAATGTCAGGGAGGAAAGCGGTAAGCTAAAATATCTTGGAGAGAAATAAAATATGACAATTATACATTTTAACATATGGGACCAAACTTAGGATCATAAAAAGGACCAGGATTACTGGTCAGATAGTGTCTGGTGGGACCCATATAGGCGGGAGGTATGGCATGAGCTCCCCTCCACTTCAGAATAATAAACCCTCCATGACCAGACGGGCAGCCAGACTGAGCTCAAGGAAGAGGCTGAAAGGCCAGGGAGGAAGCAGGAACGAAAGGGAACAGGAAACATCAGCGGGCTCAAGCAGAAGAACGATTTGGAGGATGGAGCGGACCTGGGCAGAGTTTCTCTTCCGTTGGGCACAGGCTCTACATGGGTTGGAACTCACTCCGGGACACCTAACAACAAGAACAGAGACAGAAGGAGATTGCTTAAAGATATTTGTATTTTCCTCCAACACTTAAAGTAACCAGAGTCGTTTGCTATCTAATCTACCTGAAATAGAATTCTTAAGTCTGTGAAGCAATTAAAGTCTAGGGAACAATTAAATGGAAGGAACTAATAAGAAACACCAATATTTGAGAGACGTACAGGGCTTCCTATGGAAAGACTCTACTTGGATTTTCATTGAGGCAAGCACAATCTAGGTGTTGCTCTAAATGAGTCAAGTTCTCCATAAAGCGTTTGTTTAAAATACCTTGAACTGAACCTACTGTAACTTAATTATCTCCCGGAAGACATAAGATAAGAAACAAAAAATCATTAGCAGCTCAGAGGAAATGAGAGTGAAGCGATTTAATGTATCATTATTACCTCAAAAGTATGTTTCCTGTCTGGAACTGAACACATTATGCACACATTTTTACTACTGAGACATCTATAGCATCAAGTCCTTTTAACAAAGTGCATGTGAGAATTGGGACAGGTCAAAGTTAGCTTTTCCATTAACTGTGATAAAGTTATGTGGCAAATTAGATGAAACAATTTAAGGGGAATGCTTACCTAATGAAGAAAATAAAACTTTTTAAGGATTTTCTGCAAACTCATCTACAGAAAGGTAATAGAATTGCATTCTATCAAGTGACCTGAGCAGATTAGGTTAATGGTTGAGTTTTTTTTAAATTTCCACTGGATTGTTACAAGATGTGCTTTAGCAACAGTTACTGTGCACACGAGTGAACTCAAAGTTCCATTATATAGAAATTTCAAACACCCATTTGCATCTGTTCACTAAGTATGAAATAATTAAAACATATTCCATATTTGTGATTGTTTCCCTATTCAATATTTGTGAATTGTGAGCTAGGCCAATTTATGGATTCTAGAGAAGACTATTGCAACATCCTTGGCCTGTCAAAAGGATAAAAATGTGTCTTGGAAGACGTATAGCCACGATGCTCCTATGAAGCCAGGATGGCAAGAGTTCTTTTACTATGGAAACATTTCTGTGTGTGTGTGCTAGCGTCAACAAAACTTTACTTGCCTACGGAGTGTATGATACTGTTTGCTAATTTCTCCATTCTCTTAAATAACCTTTCTTTGGAATGAGCATAAATATTCGTATCTTGAAGTCAGTTGCAAAGTTGGCTGTCTTCAAGATTTCTTGGCAGAGTGGAGTCAATGCTTCCAGTACTGCACATGTTCGATGAAACATATCAAGTGGTATTCTGGCATCTCTCTCTCTCTCTCTCTCTCTCTCTCTCTCTCTTTCATTTAACCATTTTATTGGGGTTCAAAAATCACTTATCACAATACATACATACATTCATATATATACTGTGCCAAGCACTGTCTCATGTCTGCTGTCGTCATCATTCTCTAAATCTCTGCTTTTCCACTTGAGCCCGTGATGTCAGGTTCTCATCCTTTCTCCTCCATCCTTGTTCCCCCATCTCTCCCAACCCTCAATACTTTATAAGTTTTTATCATTTTGTCATATCTTACACTGCCTGATGTCTCGTCTCATCTTGCCCACTCCTCTAATGTCTGTCCTCCAGATAGGAGTTATGTGTAGATCCTTGTAATTGGCTCCCCCCTCTACTCCACCATGCCTCCACCTATATGGTAACTCCACTCTCACCACTGGTTTTCAGAAATTCATCTGTCCTGGGTTCTCCATATTTCCAGTTCTCATCTCTACCAGTGTACCTCTTCTCTTCCAGTTGGATTTGTAAAGTAGAACTGGGATCACGATGGTGTGAGGAAACCTTTAGGAACCAGAGGAAAGTCATATGCTTCATCACTACTTCATTGCGCCCTGATTTGTCTCCTCCATGAGACTCTTCAGTAAAGGTGTGTCCAATTGCCAACAAATGCTCCCCACCCCATTCTTCCCCTCATTCATAGTGATGTGATTCTTCTTTTTTGATGCTTGCTACCTACTCCATCCAACACCTGGTGATCACACAGGCTGATGTGTTTCTTCCCTGTGGGCTTTGCTGTTTCTGCACTAGATGGCCATTTGCTAACCTTGAAGCCTTTAGGACCACAGATGATTTATCATTTGGTAGCTGGACCCCATCAACTTCCTCTCTGCTGTTTGCCTCTGCACCCATTTGTCTTCAACAATCTTATTGGAAAGGTGGGCACATAATGGCATGGTTTTTGTCCTTGATGCCTGATACCAGATTCTTTCAATACCTCATGGTCACACAGGCTGGTGATCTTCTTCTATGGTATTTCTTATAGCTTCTTCTTCTCCAATTCCTTCAAAGCCACTTGGATATCTTTCTTCCGTACAATCCATTCTTGATCCCAGGCTACTTACAGAAATGCTTCAGAGTTCATCTATTATTTTTAATACAGTAAAACTTTGTAATCACTTCAGTTATTTTGGTGTTTTCTCTGTTATTCTGCCCCAACACATCAATAATATCTTGCAGTATTGGAGTTCATGACTTGATTCCCTCCCCCAATGTTTCTTACTGTATAATTAAAAAGATGCTCAATTTTTTTCTTACGGTTGGGCTTTCTAAGGCACCGGATCTGAACCCCCACACTGTGGCAAAACACTGAGGGCATTCAACAGAACAGAAAGGGAGCAGAGCAAGGAATCCACAGGGAATACCAAAAAACAGACTTTGGGGCAAGGGCGTGGCACCCAATCTGATTTGACCAGAAAACACTCTGAAAGGTCAACAAACAATCCTTGAATTATTTAGAAGCTTTTCTCTTTATTTCCTTTAAAGTTTAAGGTTTATTTATTAATTCATTATTTTTAAAAACATTTCATTCGGGGCTCTTACAGCTCTTATCACAAAACATACACACATACATTGTGTCAAGTACATTTGTACATGTGATGCCATCATTATTGTCAAACCATTTTCTTTATTCTTTAGCCTTTGTTATCAGCTCATATCCCCCCTTCCACAACCTCCCTCCCTCATGAAAACTTGGTAATTTATGCATTTATAAACACACACGCATACACACATCTCATGTCTTACACCAACTTATGTCTCCCTTCACCCACTTTTCTGTGGTCCATTCCCTTGGTAGGCGGTTATAATTAGATCATTGTCATCGATCGGTCCCTCCATTCTCTCCATATTCTCATAGTATCGCTACTACCATTCTTAGTCCTGAGGCGTTTATATGTCCTGGAATCCCTGTGTTGCAAGCTTTGTACCACTGTACATGCTCTGATCTATTTTTTTAATATAGATTTTATTGGGGGCTCTTACAACATCTAATATATCATTTGTATTAAGCATATTTGTACACATGTTGCCATATTCATCTACATTATCTACTTAAATTCTTCCAGCATAAGTTCCTCTTCCCCTCATTCCTCTAGTTCTTTATTTTTTTAATTCCAACTCCCTATATTTCCCCTTCCCCATGAACTGCCAATAATTTACAAAATTGTTACTATCTCTTCATATCTTAAACTGTCTAATGTGTCACTTCACTCACCGCCCCCCCTTGTCCACACCCCAGAGAGGAGGTCACATGTAGATCCGAGAAATTTGTTCCAACTTTCTACTCCATCATCCCTCCACCCTCCCAGTGTTACCACTCCCCACTATTCTCAAGGGATTATCTATCCTAAATTTCCACATTTTCAACTCCAATGTGCATCACCTGGTATAATCTGTCTGGCGGAATTGGGATAACGATAGTTGGTGGGAGGAAGTATTTGAGAACATTTCATTGCTACTACACTGCACCTAGACTGGCTCATCTTCTCACTACAACCCCTCTGTAAGAGGATGTCTCTTCACTTATTGATGGGCTTTGGGTCTCAAAGCCCTTGGGTCTCTCCCCCTTATTTATAATGATATATTTTTTAGGTCTTTGATGCTTGATACCAGATCCCTTTGACACCCCGTGGTCATACACGGTGTTGTGCTTCTTCCATGTGTGCTTGCTTCTTAGCTAGATGGTCACTTATTCACCTTCAAGTCTTTAAAAGCACAGATGCACATCTTTTGATAGCTGGGCACCATCAGCTTTCTTCACCACATTTGTTTATGCACATATTTGTTGTCAGTGATCATATCAGGAAAGTGAGCATATAATGTTATAATTATTAGTTCTTTAAACCTGATAATTGACCCTGTGGTATCTCTTGGTCCCATAAACTGGTGTGTTTCTTCCATGTGGGCTTTGTTGCTTCTAAGCTGGATGGTTGCTTGTTTACTTTCAAGCTTTTAATACCCCAGATGCTACATATTTTGATAGCTGGGCAACATCAGCTTTCTTCACCACATTTGTTTATGCACACTTTTGTTTTCTGTGATCATATCAGGCAGCTGTGCATCATGGAATGCCAATTTAATAGAACAAAATGTTCTTGCATTGAGGAAGTACCTGATGGAGGTCCAATGTCCATCTGCTGTCCTAATTCTAAGCCTATAAGTATAAGCAAATTGATCTATTTCCCCTTCATCATATAAATATATGTACCTATGGATATACCTATATTTAACCTCAATAAATGCCCCTTACTTCCACTTCTTTTCTCTATTTCCCTACACCTCCCCTTTCCTATCATTATGGTCAACCACCATTTGGGTTTCAATATTGTCTTTCTATTATATTAGTCCTAATTAATCCCTATCAGACCTTCCACACCCACCCTGCCACCGATCTTGAACCACATGCTACTCCCCCCATCCCTGGATCAGCCTACAGTGCCCCCTTACATCCACCCTGGTATCATCAATCCTGTTGTCCCTACCGCTAGACTGCCCAGCTAGCGCACCCCATCCAGTTATACCTGTAGAGAAAATAACATGCTCAGAAAAAAGGGCATCTCATAATGAAGCAAGCAAAGAAAAGAAAACCATGAAGACATCAACAAAAAAACCCAATAGCCAACATGTAGATGTACATGCAAAAATACAATAATAATAACAACATAAAAACCTACAAATAGTTCAAGGTCTGTTCGTTGACCTCCAGGAGTGTCTCCTGATCAAGAGGGATGGGGTGTCACAAAGTATATTTTGGTGCTCAATCTGGAGTTCCATGTTCTGTCACATACCCTTAGTATTTTGGTGTGGTTGTGCCAGACAGGGTATATTCCTGACCTTGTTTCTCCATTGTTGATCCCAAAATGTCTTGGGTCAGTGAGGGCAGCTTTATTTCATATTGGGACCAGCCATATGGTCCTCTCTTTGTATCAGCAGTCTGAGTGGGAATATTTTCCTGAAGCCTCGGTGGGTCAATATGTACTTCATTCTATTTTCCTCCCCCTTCATTTATTCTTGTGTGCTTTGTTCAGGTATAGCTCTCTCCCCAAGTTACAGCATCGGTGCTGACCTTCAATGCAAATGCCCCTGGAGGAGAGGCAGTTGCCCCGGTAATTGGAATTGGGGTTGTGCTCTCAGACCTCTCCACTGGTTCTCAGTTCCATTGCTTCATGCTTCATTCACTTCTAAGAACACCTTATTTAAGTTTGGTTCCTGTTTTCTTGTGGAGATATAAAAGATACACTCCCCTAGGGTGGGTTAGTACCCCATTCCCTCTCTACTTCACAGCATCTGTCCTCACACATCCCAATATCCCACCCTAGTTGACTACTATATGTAGCCCTGGATTTGGTTTGGTGCCAGCTGTACTACCTGGGCCTCCTCCCAGGATTTTCTGAGTTCTGTAGATTTTTCCCAATACCACTTTTGCATTTAAAAAAATATTATTACGCTTGCCTCAGCAGACTCATGTTGTACATGTCCTTTTGCGCTTGACTAACTTTGCTTAGCATAATTTCCTCCCGTTCTTCCCATGCGGATATGTGCTTCACATGTTCATCACTACTTTTCAGTGATGTATCGTACTCCATTGTATGTATGTACCATAGTTTTTTAATCCACTTATCAGTTGATGGAAATTTGGACGGCCTCCAAATTCTTGTGATTGCAAACTGTGCTGCGATGAACATTGAGGCATGTATGCCTGGTCATGGTTTCTTACTTGCCTCTTTTGGTTATATGCCTAGTAGGGGGATTGTTGGGTCATATGGTAGTTCAATTTCCATCAGTTTTAGATATCTCCAAATTGATTTCCATAGGCTTTTATTTTTTTGTGTCATTTAGTAGTTGTTTTTATTTTGTTTTCTGTTGTTGCTTTATTTTACTCTTTTTTGTGTATATAATTATCTCTGTAGTTCTATCTAAATAAAATAGGTGGGATAAACAATCTGGAATAGCAGACAATTGGACTAATGATTGGAACGGGGTACAGGGGGGCATGGCATAGAGAGAGGTGGGGTAAAGAAGAGGATAATAACAAACCCAGGGTCAATGGAACAGCAAATGATGTAAAATCAATGGTGAGGAGAATGTAGGAGGCCTGGTAGGGCTTGATGCAGGGCAATGTAACCAAGAAGAATTACTGAAACCCAAATAAAGGTTGAACATGATAGTAGAACAAGAGGAAAGTAAAAGGAAATAGAGGAAAGAACTAGGAGGCAAAGGGTATTTAAAGATGACTAAAGATAAGCATGGGTATAAATAAATATATTTATATATGACAATGGGGAAATAGATCTATATGCACATATCTATAGGTTTAGTATTAAGGTAACAGATGGATATTGGACCTATGCTCAAGTAGTCCCTTAATGCAAGAACACATTGTTCTATTAGCATGGCATTCCATGTTGCTCACCTTCCCGACAAGATCAATGAAGACAAAGTAGGAGCATAAGCAAATGGGGTGGAGAAAGCTGATGGTGCTTGGCTATCAAAAGAGAGAGTGTCTGGAGTCTTAAAGGCTTGACGATAAACAAGTAGCCATCGAGTTGAGAAGCAACAGAGTTCACATGGAAGAAGCATACAAGCCTGTTTGATAATGAGGTTTCAATGGGATCATGTATCGAGCATCAAAGAACAAAGTATCATATCATTGTGAATGAGAGGGAGTACACATTGATGATCTAAAACCCATCTGTAGGCAACTGGATATCCACTTATGGAAGAGTCACTGGGAGGAGATGAACCAGTCATGGTAAAGTATAGCGACAATGAAACATACAACTTTCCTCTAGTATTTAATGCTTCTACCCCACCCCACCCCCACTATCCTGATCTCAATTCTACCTTGCAAGTACAACTAGACAAGAGGATATACACTAGTACAGATTAGAGCTGGAAACACAGAGATTGTAGGACAGATAAACTCCCCAGGACCAATAATGGGAGTAGAGCTACCAGGAGAGCAAGGGCAAGGTAGGGTAAAAAGGAGGAACTGATAGCATATATCCTCCTCCAGGGGGGAAGACCAGCAGAAAAATGGGTGAAGGGAGGCATTGGACAGTGTAAGACATAACAAAATAACAAAAACTTATCAATTACCAAGGGTTTGTGAGGGAGGAGGTTGGGAACACAAGGGAAAATGAGAAGCTGATACCAAGGGTTCAAGTAGAAAGAAAATATTTTGAGAATGATGATGGAAACATATAAAAATGTGCTTGAGACAATGGATGGTTGTATGGATTATAAGAGCTGATTGAACCCCCCCAGTAAAATGATTAAAAAGGAAGAATAGATGCATTTGAATTGTGGTTCTGGAGAAGAATATCAACTGCTCAAAGGAGAAGCATTCTGTATTCAAAAAAGTAAGGCAAGAGTATTCCTTAAAGACAAGGATGGCAAGACTTTGTCTCATATAATTGGACCTATTGGCAGGAGAAACCATTTCCTGGAGAAGGACATCGTATTTGGTAAAGTGTCAGCCCGTGAAAAGGAGGAAGGCCTTTTATGAGAGGGTTTGACACAATGGCTGTCTCAGGGGGCTCAGACATGGAAATAATTTTAAAGATCGTCTAGGATTATGCAGTGCTTAGTTCATTTGTGCATAGGGTCAGTATGGGCTGAAGCCAATAATAACAGAACCACTCTAATTATTCTCTGATGCCTTCATTACTCTCCTATTATGGGATAATCAGTGAAATTACTTGGTGAAAAGTGCACTGGTAGCATTTGCAAAAAATGACACACAATTGTATGGGATTATTTATTCCTTGCCCACAGTTCTAAATTTGACTCAGCAAGCCCTAAAGGATTTCTATTTTTAAACCTGCACTTGTCCCTGAATTGTTCTTGGTATGTGAGTCAATGATTCTAATTCTTGCTAGGCTATTCTTCTTAGCTTTCCCACTGAGACCTCAAAGTCAATGATCCTAAAATTAATCTCACTTTGCTCTTTCTTTTGTAATCCTTCTTCCCATCCAGCACCTGGTAACCCCAACCCCATATTGCATTTTCAGTTCTTTTGCTCCCATCCCCAGATCACCAACTTCTGATGAATTTCCTTTTCAAATAGTAATTCAATCAGTGTTTTCTCTGTATTATCCCTATCCAAATATAATTCCTGAGGTGACTGCAGCTGTGGGCTCAAGCAGAGAACAATTATTAAAATGACGTATAACTGGGCAGTGTTCTGTTTACTTGTGGGAAAGATTCCCATGGATTGGAATCAACTGGATGACACTTAGCAATAACAACCCTGACAATTTAAATCTCAACGTCTCTTGGCAAGGTTCTGGAGTACAGAAAATATTAACAGACTTGTTTTCTTCAAGTATATGCATATTATTCATTCAGAGCTGTCTACTTTTTATCCAAGAGGCCTAAGGTGTGCCAAACCTACCACATGGTATTGACAATCATAAGCCATGCACTATGAAAGCTCAACAATGAGTAAGGAAGACCCAGAAGAACTGGTGCACTGTGTTATTGTGTTGGTGAAGAGCATTGAAAATACCCCTTTGACTGTCAGATGAATAAGCACATTATCATGGAAGAATTACAACCAGGATATTTCTTAGAAGTGAGGCTGATGAGATATTGTCTGAAAAACTTAGGACACATTTTCAAGAAACATCAGTCTCTAGTGAAGGACTGTGCTAGGGAAAGGAGAGGGTTAGTAAAACAGAGGGAGATTTCCACAATGGCAGAAAGAGAAGTCATGAGGATGGTTTAAGAGCAGCAGTGCTTTGTAGGTTCTTTTGTAGGTTCACTGGGCCACTCAAAGTCAGAAGCAAGAAGAGGGCACCTTGCACCACCACCACCACCACCACCATCATTTTAATTATATTCTCACAATACATATTAGCAGCAACTCCTACTTTCTCAATTACCTCAAATAAAACTCTTGCATTTATAGTATAGATCAGATATGCTTTCTATAATAGTCCCTAACAATTTATGGTTTTCTAACATGCCTCCATGGTCATTTTGAAGCTTATTGAAATACTCCTCCCCGCTCCTCTCCTGCATATCTCTCTTTTCTCTTACTCATAACAGCCTCTACCTTAACCACACAGAACCTAAAGGAAGATTTATCTAAACACTATTTGGGGGCAGGTGTCTCACTCTAATTCTCCTGAAATATCTTCTTTATGACTCTGACAGATATTGGAAGCTTTTAATATAGACTTTTGTGAGAATCATAAGCCATGTTCATTAGCCATTGAAGCATCTTTCTACCTAACCACAATAACTGGTCTGCCAACATCTTTAGAGACCAGAACTAAGAAAGTCTTCACACACTCATCTTCTCTGGCCCCAATAGCCTAGAAAATTGTTGATAATAGGAGATAGCCCCTTGATGTGCTGGAAAAGGCTTTCTGACACAGAAAGATAAATTGTATTTTTTTCCTGGTCTCTTGGCCATCTAGGCAATGCTGACTCATTGTGGCTTGGTGGATTTCAGAGACTGTTTATGGGAGTGCAAAGTCCAGTCTTTATATCTGGAGGTGCTCGGGACTTTGAAATGCCCACTGAGAAGAATTGAGCCAAAATCTTAACCTCTACACCACCAGCACATACACCCCCAGCATTTGTGACCCACCTGTGTTTTGTTTGTAAGATGAGAATCTGAATATAAAAACTATGGAAATATTGAAAACAATTACATATTGGCATACTCAGTTACTGTGCTGGTCACTATGGGAGTGTCTTCCAGGACTAATCTCTCAAACAAATTCAAATACATTTCCATCTACTGGGTTTGAAGCATTTATTGATTGAGCCTATTCCCTCCAGAGTAGGAAGTCACATTTCTCCAATTATATTCTTCAATGGAAAACATCTTACTCATTTATATATGCCTCAGTCCTGGTACACAAAAATGTGTTGTGGATAGCGCACAGTGGTCATATCCTTAATAAATAGAACATTTGAACATTGCCTACTTCAGCAACTCTTTCACATATAGTGTAATCAATAAGGCATGTTTTATGATAGAAGAACCTCTTCTCAACTTTAGTTTAAGGAGAGCACACAAACACAGAGACATTATCTGAATGAAAGAGGATATTAGGATGAGGTCAAAATGGCTTCCAAAGGTTTGCTGAGACACAAAACTTTAAAATGCCATGTAGGGGGCCACAGGAAAATAGCACAAAAGTTTGATTGGTGATAGATTGACACCTCACAGTTGCAGAAGGGAGAGCAGATATAAGGGCAGGACCATGTTTGGGACGTGTACTTTATGTTAGATAGAAAGCTTGATAAAATAGTCAAGGACCTACCAACCAAGGCAGTCAGGGTAGGGCAGATAGGACATCTCTCATGTTTATGTGACTCCATACACTTCACAGTAAAGTGACCTCCATCAAGGGCGCATCCGGCAAGCCGTTAAGAAAGACTGTCCCTCCCTGGGCTGGGGCACTCTGCCCAAGGGCAAGGTCATCTTGGTGAATGACCAGAAAGTATTCAAGGGAGACTTCATCTCTGTGAGAATTGTGCAAAAGAATTTAGGGCAGTCCCTGCCATCCATACCCTTTTGCAGAGTAATAGGTACCCTGAATTTTAACTCTAACACAGGTGACAATCCCTCCTTCCGTTGGACCTGCACCCAGTGACTAAAGTTACTGGGAGACGTGGGAATTCATATGAAAATTGCATTATTATTCAGAAAACAGGACTATGCAGACGAGAAAATTAAGCTGTGCTCCCTGATATTTAAATGTGCCTTAAGTTAGTTATCACTTTCGAGAGCATTCATATGAGACAGGACACTACATTAAAATGGTAGGCATCAATGCCTTGTCATCTCTCAAGTCAGAAGCAGAGATATGAAGAAAAAGACAAATTCACAGCAGAGTTCTTATTCAAATGCTATACGACTCAGGATCTCTGGTTCAGAAACCTGTTACTATCAACCATTGACAATTTTTAGAAATCGTATATCTCATTTGCAAAGTATATTCATTTAGATCTACACTAAAATGCCATGCACACTGTCAGAATAAAATACGTGCTTGTCAAGATAGTTATTCTCTTCACTAAATTTTCATGATGAACAAACCAATCACTTGCTTTGACCTAGAAATTCAGATGAGCTAGCTACAATGATGTCATATCCTTTTACTTATTGCTTGTAATACCTTGTCTTTGCCTCTCAGGCCAGAATAATGATGATATATTATGTGTTGTCCCTTATGATTCATAAATCCTTTTTACATAAAATCTTTTCTCTAGCATTGATAAGACTATGTGATGAAGACAATATGGACAATCTGGTTCAAAGATCAGCCCTGAAATTTTTTAACAATGTGCCCTGGGCCTATTATTTAATGTACCTTGGTGAAAATTTAAAAAATTAAACTGCAATTTCCTTGGGGAAATGTACAAACCTCTTTAGAAGGCTGTCATGGGAATGGATAATATCTGAATACATATTTAGAATATTGATGCTTTCAAAATATTATTCATTAGCATTAATAACGAGTGTATACATGAAAATTAGGTTTAAGTATTTTATATCATCTAAGGTTACTAAAAGATTTTTATGAATTCAATTTCTCTTTTGTTTGTCCTTTCCTTTGATACTCTAGTCCAGCTGCAATGGAAAGCAGCATCCCTTACTATCCAGTATGTCGGGTAACATGGAAGATAAAGAAATGCTATTAGCATTATCCAAAATCATGTCTCCCATTCTTTCTTCTTTTCTTTTTTGAGTTGAGGGGTAATGAGGGGGGTCTATTCTGATATGTGCGTAGTTCATTAAATCAATAATACAACAAAATTGTCCTTTTATATGTGTTTAAGGAAGATATTTCTGTGACATGGCCAGATTGGCTGTTAAAAATATCCCCTTGTTTTCTAAAACGTGATTATTATTATTCTTTATCCCTAGATAAGTTCACAAATTTCACTTCTGTCCTGGCTTCCAGATGCCTTCCACCCTGACGCCCAACAGTTCCTCCCATGGCCACCTTTAAAAACCTTTTACTGCTTGAAAAAGTTTTAATATTCAGCAGGTTAAGGAAATCCATGGTCAGCTTTAGGATTTGAGTCTCTGCTGAGCTTTCAAGGTGTCAAGACCCTAAAATAATATGAACAGCAGGAGTACTAAATCTTTCATTATTTCCAGTTTCCCCTTGAGCATACTAGCTTTGCAATAAAGAAGCTGTCATTTACACTCTTCTTTATTGCAAGGTGGGTAATAGCTACAGGGAGAAAAATAAGGAACTGTGTCAAGTGAGGCTGACTGCCATTATGATTAATGTGTAATCATTGCACATTTGCATCTACTCTTTTCATATACAGGTACTTCATAGATTGGAAGAGTGATGGGGACAGCTACTTTACAATAGATGGAGCTGACGGAACCATTGCCACTAATGAATTACTAGACAGAGAAAGCACTGCGCAGTATAATTTCTCCATAATTGCGAGTAAAGTTAGTAAGTATGGTGTGGATGGAATGAATGTTCTTCTGCAGTTCTTTGGATTTAACTCTCTCAATGATCCCCTGCTCAGGTGCTTTTTCTTTTCGGAATGACAGCTGAGTGGTCTCCTGGGGAAATGTGGAAAACTGTTCCTTTTCCTCATAGCATAAGTCCAACGGAATCATGACAGCTGCCAACGAATCCTGCTTGCAGTATTATGTGAATATCTAGAAGGGGGTTTCATTGCATGACCTCATTTCTTTTTTACTCTGTAGCCTGAAAAATCCACCAGTCACAGCTGTCTGCCCCACAAAGTCACTGTCAGCATCCTTGGAAGAGGCACAGACCAGGCAGGAAGAAAAGATTATCCTTAAATATCACCTACTCTGAAATGTGACCTGACATTGCAGAGGATTTTTCTTTTCAAATTACCCTCCCTCGATCCCTTTTTATGAAAATGAAAAAAAAATTCTGAAATAGCATTTTATTATTTTTCTCAGCAAATTAGGTTCTCCTTTGACCTTGACAATTTCCATGGATGTTGTTCAATGAGCTTGCATTTCTCACAATGTGTCAGCATTCTCTGTACTTGCTTTCTCTTGGGTCTATTTCCAGTAGTCTAGTTTCCCTGACCCCTTATCTTCTCATCTTTGCTTTATTGATTACCTGTAGGTATTACTGTTGTTGCTGTTTGTGTTTCTTATCTAGAACACCATGAAACACTCAAACAATCCTCACAACCAGGAAGTTCATTCTAACTCATGAGCTCAGAGGATGGGCTAGAACTGCCTCCCTGGGTTTTCCAAACCATAACACATTGTTTAAAAGAGTTTTATTGGCATATATCTCACAAATCATGTGGTTCCATAGTTCAATCACATCATGGCAAGGAGCAAAGTCATCCACATAGTCAATTTTAGAACATTTTATTTGTTCCTGTACTTGTCATCCTTGTCTTCCTATTTTCTCCCAATGGCCTTGCCATACCTCTAGGGATGTACCTATCCTGGATTAATTATACAGAAAACATTACAAACAGCAACAAGAAACTAACAAAAATAATGAAGTACCCTTTATGAGTGTAGAAAACTTGGTCCTTTTACTTTGGGTGCTCAATTATTATTTCAGGAGCTCTGGTGGTACTGTGGGGCACATTCATTCATCTGTGTTGACTAGAGAACCAAATTCATGCTCATATGTGTGGAAGGGAGAACCTTATATAAAAGAGTAATTATGCATTGAGAAAATACCCCAGCCCAGTCCAGATCAAGTCCATACATCTGATATTAGCCCCTATGGCTGATGCTAGTCACTCAATTCATCTGTAGGCTCACACGTTACAAGCAATGATGTTAAATTCAAGAAGATAACAGACCTGTAGATCCAGTGGCAGTGGACACATCTCATTGCTGGAGTTAGTTTTCAAGTGTCTCTCCCAACTCTCTGAATGTCTCACCAGTGGAAAGGGAAGGCAGAAAGAATGTGTGCCCTGCCTCCCAGGAGGAAGACAGAAGGTCCCAGAATCCTCAGCCGAAGGCCATGCCCACACAGGGCTTCATTGGCTATGATATGATTGGCAGGATAGACTCCACCACTTCGCCTCAATTCACAGTAGATTATGTAGCTGCCATAGCAGGTTTTGTGCTGTTGTGAAGATGGGCAGTTCAAACCACCAGCAGCTCTCTGGTAGAAAGTTGAGGCTATCTCTTCCTGTAACAATTATAGCCTCAGGAACCCTCAATAGGGTTTTTATAGTTTTGAATGCACTCTTTGACAGTGGAGTGGATAAGGTGATATTTTGCTTAAAGGGTTTCTGAGGGAATTATTATGGTTCAAGTTTTTTTTTTTTTAGGTTTTTAGGCATCACTGGCCTCTGGTGGTGGGAGTTGGAGGCCCAGCCTTTATTCCTGTGAGCTGGAATTGAACCTCCATCCCAGTGGGCTGCAGTCCCGCGCACAACCACTATGCCACCGGGGCTCAGCCAAGTTCAAGTTTTTTTTTTTTAAATAATTTTTTTTGGGGGGGCATCACTGCCCTCAGGTGGTGGGAGTAGGAGGCCCAGCCTTTGCTCCGTGGAGCTGGAATTGAACTTCCTTCCCAGGGGGTTGCAGTCCCGCACACAACCACTGCGCTACTTGGTTTTAAAGAACATCCCAGGGTCATAGTCTCAGGGAGAACTTTTGTCTAAACTGGCCCAGCAAGGTTGGACTTTGTAAAGAATTTTCATTCTGTACTGAATTGTTTTGCCCTTTCTGTTGGAGCCCATCTATTGTTATCCTAACAGTAATTGTATTTTTGAATCAATACCATTGTGAAATAGAGAGGACTTCAAAGACCTGTCTCCTACTTTCAATAAGGTTAGAAGGAACTAGACCTTTAATGGTATCCTGGTTACACCTAAGGCTGCAATTCACAGTCTGCAGTTGAAAACCACCCTCATCCCCAAGGGAGGTGGCCGAGGCTTTCTCCTCCCATAAACAGCTGCACTTTCAGGAACTCAAGTTAGCACTGACTCCATGCTAGCGATTTTTGGGGAAGGGTGGCATTCTTTGTGTTTGCTTCTAGTTAGCCCAGAAAAGAATCATTCAGAGAGCATGTGTGCTGCTCAGTGTGTATTGCTCAATAACCAAAGAAAATGATCATCATTTTCTAAAATAATGCATTGGGGTGGAGGTGGGGGTCATTTAGCCATTTATCTCTGGGAAGAGTTATTTTTAAAAAGAAGTACCTCTTACTAGTTCTTCTGTTTGCAGTCTTTTTTGAAAGGTTCAGGGGAATCCCTTCTGAATATCTTTCATTTAGTCTCCTTGTTATTTCCTTGTGTGCATCTGGCGGAAATTTATAACCATTTGGCAGCTAATTTTACCTTTCAACACAGGGAACAGCTCACTGTGAATATTTTTGTTGAGAACTTTTGGAGCAGTCTCCACACAGTGGGGTGTAAATATAAAACAATTTGTTTGTCTTCAACAATTGCTTCCAACCAGGATTAGCTAGACACCCTTGTCCCAGTCTTCTGTGACATCTTAAACTAGTTTCATAACGCTCATTTCACTTTGATTTTTCTAAGTTAGTCTAACATACAATACCACAGTTTCTCCCTGGCTCATGGAAACACTGGCCTTGCTCAATTAGAACTCTGGCCTGTAGATGGTCTTATTGGCAGTCATGATCTCAGCCCTAAACTATTCCTACTTTTGCAACCGACATGTGAGTCAAACTCTCTTGGGATCTATTCAGAAGAAAAAACAACAAAACAAACCCATAGCCATTGAGTGGATTCCCACCCATCGCGACTGGGTGAACATGTTCCATTTACTGCATACCACAAAGTCACATGCATCAAGGCTATTTGAAGTGAGATACTCTCCTAGGCAAAACCTTGCTGAATTTTTATTCTAAAAATCATAAGATTAAAAAAAAACCTTGAAACCATACGAATCTGCTATTTGTTGTTGTCCTGGGCTGTATGGAAGTGGATAAATGTAGGAAATAAGAATGAATGTGTCAATAATACACACTGGAAATTTATTTGATGAAGGAGCTGGAGAAAACAGACATTGAGATTTTATCTCTGCTTTGGAGATACATTTGTCCCCATGATACACATATATTTTTCAAGTATTATGTCCTCCAGTTAGATGTAGTGGAAAGGAAGAAAGAAAAAGTTCATAAATCTCTTTCTTTTAAATAGTGTTCCATTGATCACCCTTGTTTCTAATACTAAAGAGACTGACAGGATGTGTTCTGTAACTATACAAATTCTGTACTCTTATCTTAGTGGTGTTGGCACATAACCTGCACAGGAACTTGATGTGGGCACCTAAGATATATACTTTGTTGTTATGTCCAGGTTAGTTGGTCCCAGTTCATATGAAACTGGCTACAAGAGAATCAAAGACTGCCTGGGATCATGACATCCCAACACTCATTGCTGTGTTTGAACCCATCACTGAAGCACTTGGGCTGAGAAATCTCTTTGAAAGTCTTGATCTCTTTTCTGACCCTCAACTTTACAAAGCATGCTCCTCTGATGATTGGTCTCCCCTTTGTGTTACCATCAAAGTCAATCAAGCAGTGTTTTCTTTCACTCTCTCTGCTAAAGAACATTCTGCCTGCACATCTCCCAATGTTTGTTTTTCTTTTCCTCTGTCCCTGGTATTTTCAATCTCCTTCATCAACACCAAGATGCAAATGCATCCATTGTTTGCTCTCTTGCATCTTCCTTGTCCATTGTGCAGCTTTGAAGGGTGTGTGAAGTAATTGAATATGCTGTGGCTTAGATCAGACCCATCTGAATTCCAGAGGCCCTGACTCAAAAGGCAATCTTCTTGGGTGAGTGGATAATTCATTTTTCAGTTTCTGTTCTACCTACTTAACCTTAGTGAAAATCACCGACCTATGACTTGCTGAGAAGATGGCCTTCTCTGTAGTTCCACCTCCTTTCAATTCTTCCTTCCTTATTCACTTCTATCAGGAAAATGGTCATCAATCAGACTGCCCAATCAACCAGGGGGTCACAAGAAATGCTTCCACTATTTTCTGCATCCTCCATTTATGCTTAAATTAATAGGGAAATGAATTTTTCCTGCTTCTTAGAGCATATCATATTAGAGGGTGGAGGATAACTATCATGCAGTTCATGTGAACTATCAAATATGCCATTTACTCAGAATTAGAGATAGGAAAGCTTTATTTTGGAGACTCCTTTATAAGACTATTATTAGCTAAAAAGTAAATGTATATTGTTCGCAAAATTGTGTTAGTCCAGGTAGGCTAGAGAAACAAATTCATAAACACACATATGGATAATTGAGAGGTTTATATACTAGGACAATGGAACATTGAGAAAGTATCCTAACATAGTCTAGTCCAAATCCATAAGTCCAATATTAGCCCATATGTCTGATACCAATCTATAAAATCTTCAGACTCCTGAATCACATACAATGATGCCAGGACAATCACAGGCCAGTGGGTGCACAGTCTTGTGTATCCAGTGGTGGTAGAAATATCACAGCATTGGCAGGGGTCTCCTTGTGGCCTCCCAAGCATTTCAGCACTGGCAAGAGTCTCCACAGGGCTTCTTTGGCTTCAGAGGCTGGGTTCAATCATGGCAAGCCCACGTGGCTTCTCCAGTTTCCAGAGCTCTGGGTCTATCAACATGTTGTCATGTGTCTTGTCAGTAGAGCATCTTCAAGGGTCAGAGTCTATAGTCTCCTATTTCCACTGAGGAAATATTGTGAGATTTCCCAGAATTCTCAGAGAAAGCCATACATACACAGAGATCTCTTTGGCTATCTCCAGAATGACAGACTAGACTTCACCCCTATACTCCCAATCATGAAAATGACACCAAAGTACATGACTGTCACTGACCTCAATAAATCATGGGGTGTTTATTTTGTTTACATACAGTAAATCACAATAACTTCTATTTGCCAAAGAATTATTCATAATGAATGAACATTCAGTAGAAAGTTATCTAACTGAATCCAAGTATTCCTATGAACACATAAACTAGGTATATATTTCACAGAAGGACATATAAGAGACCCCAATACATTAAATCAAGATGACCTTTGTCTTCATACAGCCCTACAGCTGTCCTAAATTCCCAATGGGCTGCCATTCATATTGATAAGTAAGAGCATCTTTTAACGTATATAAACAGAGACTTTATTTAGAAGAAAGTTTTTGCAATAAGAAAGATAAGTGTGAATAAGGAAATAAAATGTTTTAACGGGATATTGCTATCGTAAGTCAATTCTCAGGATTGGTAGCTAAAGTACTTGGGTACTCTGTTAGGTTTGGGGAATCGGAGGCCTCCGTGGTCTAGGGGGAGCCCTGGTGGCAGAGTGGTAATGTGTCAGGCTGGACTCCTCATGAAAAACCATCTGAAGACAGCAGCAGCTCTTTTGGAGAAAGACGAGGCTTTCTATTCTCCTCCACAGCTGCAGTCTCAGAAACCCTCAGAGGGGGGATGCAAACTTGCATTGACTCGATGGCTGTGATTTTGATATATGGGCGGCAGGGGCCAGGGGGAGAAAATCTGACTTTAAAGTGGTCAAGACAAAGTAAATGGTAAGTAATGGACTTTTTTGGGGGGGAGGGCATCACTGTTTTCTGGTGGGCGTAGGAGTGCCAGCCTTGCTCCTGGAGAGCTGCTGCTGGATTTGAACCGCCAGCCCTGTGGGGCGCAGTACCACACACAACCACTATGCCACTGGGGCTCAGCCCAAGTAACTGACTTTTATGGATATTTTCTCTCCACAGGATCATCACCAAGTTATGAAGGCAGGTTATTTGTTATTTGTTTTTTTTTTTAAATCTTATTCAGGTGTTAAAGAACTCTAGAGATTTTGGCAATGCCAATTAAACCCTTGTCCATTGTGTGATTGCTAAATATTTTTCTGCAGGTCGTAGAGTCTAATTTTACTTTTTATAAAGTCTTATGGTGTACATGGATATTTTGTTTTTAGTAGGTTCTATTTTCTATTTTGTCTTCCACTATGTGGCCTTCTTTATTATATTTAGTTATGACAGATGAAGTTAGGTTAAAATGTAACATCTGCTCTCCCATTTGGGCAATTTTAAATTTTTTCCAGTTTTAATATTTTATGTTTTCTTTTTAAGTTTTTCTTTGCTTTTTTTAATGATTGTTATTGGGTTGACTTTTTGCTTGTTTGTTTCTTGTTTGGGTTTTGAATATGTTTGGATACAGAATATGGGATAGATATATCGAAGGGGACAGTAACTGGATTAGTAATTATCTAGGAGTATGGTAGGAGAGGTTGGGAGGGCATAGAGACAATAACTACAAGAAAAAGAAAACGTTCTAAAATTTGGTTGTGGTGATGTTTTCACCGATTTTCTTAATATGATTGACTTGCATGATATGTGAATTATATGCCCATTGAAAGGTAAGGCTATATAGAAGCCTCAACCACAATATTAGGAAACTAGAAGGGCAGTGGGAACCTCTACAGTAGAATCAAAAGTCATTGATTCCTGAAAAATTTGAAACTTCAGCTGTAAGTTACTCTGATGATAATAGATATAATTGGTGCACTGACTCTACCACTCTGAGCTATTGACTGGATTTATAAATATAACTTTGGTAAACCTAATATATTCTAATAAGTTATATTAGCCCTATTAAAGTCATATGTGTAACTGCCCCTGCGTCACCTAATTCCTATTTATATACAATTTAATAACGGCAACAAAAATAAGTTCTGAAAAGTTCTACCCCTATATACATTCTAGCATAATCCAAAGACTACTGTGCAGATTTCACAGACATCATGGGACAAACAAATTGTCAGCATGAGGTTAAACAGATAACCTATGATAATTATAAACCATGCAATAAGAGTTGCTTTTGTGGGCTTATATTTTGTTTGAATGCTGAGTCCTTAAAAGTAAACTTTATTTAATTCTAACACCTAAGATTGTCTTCATTGATCAAACTAGCCAGCTGAGCAGAGAACTATCATTATACTGAATGAATTTGAAATAAATGGCTCACACTTGCCCTGCCAACAAGAACTAAATTGCATAAGTATACCTTATTGCAGATTAAACTAGCATATGTTTTGGCCCTGACCTTTCTATAAAAGCTCTCAGGCTATATGGAATGGTACAATGATTGAACAAGTTCCAATTAATTGAAAAACAGTCATTAATCAATGTTGCTATGGTTGGAGATCCAAATAATTTTTTTAGACTGCTAATAATTATTTTATGCATTGTTTCTTTGCCATTTATATTACTTTAACCTTGAGAGACAGACACTACAAAAGTTCACTTTATTGAAATCATTTGAAACTGTCAACATGAAATATGTTATAGTTGTTCTAATATCTTTGTATATCACCATAATAAATGTCATGTTTTATAAGTAACAAAAGTAATAACAAATAACCTCATCAAATCCCTGAAATAGCTGCTACTGGAGAAAAGTCTCTTCTTGGTCAAGTTAGTTATCCAGATGGTCATGCATTTGCTATATTTGTTTCATATTTATTGCTTACTAAATGTTAAATGTAGAGAAAATATTTTAGTGAAGTGTATTATTTGAAGTAAAATTTCTACTGTGTTGATAAAACACAGTGCAAAACACACCTCAATTCAATAGCTTCTACATGTATAATTCTTTCACACTAGTCACATTCTTTCTGTTGTACATTTTCTTGTGCAGCCATTACAGCTATAAAGGCCTATAGCGTCAGCCCACCATTTACATAAATTTAGCCATCCAAGGAAACATTCCCTCTTCTCTCCCTTCGTCCTATTTCTGGTATGCACTTTTATATCTAAAAGATTTAATCACTTACTGTATATACTCGAGTGTAAGTCAACCCAAATATCAGCCGAGACACCTAATTTTACCACAAAATTTGCAGTAAGAAATGTGCTGAAACTCTCAGCATATGCATGAGTATATACAGTGTGGTAAAAATGAGCTCACGCAAATATTTTTCTTTTGTGGCTATAATTGACTATGACCACCATCTGTATGTTAGTTACTGTACCATGGTGTCTTGTGTATTGTTGTGATGTCAGAAGCCATGCCTTTGGGATTGAAAATCCCAGCAGGGTTACCCACAAGGAACATGTTTCAGCAAAGCTCCTAGAGCCCACAAAAGGAAGCAGCAGGCCACTTCAGAGGAAGCAACTGCTGATAACCTTACATATAGAATCAAAACACTGCCAGAGAGTGATGGCCTAATGAATGCAGCAGGAATATTGTCAGATATATTGCCAAATGATGGGGCCTGTGGGCCATAAGTCACACAAAATATGACAGGAATATCTGTCTTTTCAAAATAGAGTCAATTAGGGTGATGTGAAGACAGTACAGTTTGTGAGAGAAAAGCCTTGGGGAACTTTCTTTGCTGGTGGGGTATGACACAAAATGAGAAGAAACACAACTTTAAATAAGAATCAGAGCTATTATAGTCTGAAATATGCATCTAGGAAAACTGGGAATCATCAAAATGAAATGCAGCCTATAATAATAGATATCCTAGTCACGAGTGAGCTCAAATGGACTTATATTTGTCATTTTGAATCAGAAAATCATACAGTTCACTATGCCAGGAATGGCATAATTAAAAGGAATGGAGCTTCATGTATTATCAAAAAGAATTTTTCAAATCGATCTTAAACTATAAGGCTGTCCATGATAAGAGAAAATCTATCAGTAGATAAGGAAGTGCAATTAATACAACCGGGGTTTCAATGTGTGTGCCAAACTCCAAGGGTACTGATGAAGCAATTTCAGAATTTTACCAATGCTATTTTGTCATAAATTGATTAAATGTGTAATCTGAGTGCACTCCTAATGACTGGGATGGGAAGGAAAACACCGGAAGCAAAGCAGAAGGAAGAGTGGGTGTCGATGAGAGAAGCAATTTTGGAGAACGCGTGGGAGGCTTCAGCAAGGTCAGTGGCTTGTTCATAGCAAATCTATTTTTGGAACAACACAAATGGTGCCTTTACAGATGGACGTGCCAAGATGGAATACACAGGGATCGCACTGACGACAGTTGGGAGAACAGACTAGTGAGAAGTTCAAAATCAACAGGTAAAGTTAGACCAAGGACTGGCTGTGAAACATACCATCGCTCACTCATATTTAAGTTCAGCATCAAGCTGAAGAAAATAAAAACAAGGTCACAAGAGACAAAATATCACCTTGAACCTATCTTACCTAAGTTTCAAGGACATATTTGCTTCATTGAACATTAGTGACAGAAGACTTGAACTGTGGTTTGACATCAAAAACTTTGTTTGCATTGAAACCAAAACATCATTAAAAAGACAGAAGAAAAGTGAAGCGGGAAAACAGATCCAAGCATATGTCAAAAGACCTGAAACTGGTTTTAAATCAAAGAATATTTGTGACCAGTGGGGGGAACGGGGATAAACTCAAAGAGCTGAATAGAAAATTTAAAGTACAGCCAAATAAGAGATAGTAAAATGCTAAATGAAATGCACACACAGCCCCACAGTTAGAAAATCAAAGAGGAAAAACAAACTCTACATATTTTTGAGCTGAAAGACTTCTAGGAAAAAAATCACGTCTGGAATTCTTATAATTTTGTAAGGTTCTATGAGAAAAATATTGAATGTTTCAGGAATCCTTCAAAAGAAGATGAAATATATGCACAGTCACTGTACCAGGGAGAACTAGTTGATATTTCATTATTTCAAGAGGTAGCATATGAACAAAAGTCAATTGTGCTGAAAGAAGGAGTCCGGAATGGACTGGAAGGATGAGCCAAGAACAAGGCTCTACAAATTGATGGAATTTTATCTGAAATAGTTCCACAAGTTGATTAAACATTGAAAACACTATTTCAGGAAAATTTGAAGACAGCGTCTTGGCCAACAGACTAAAATAGATCCATATGTGTACTCATTTAACCAAATGCTCAAATTATAGAACAAAATTATTGGATTTTGTTGAAGATCACCAAACAAGGATAAGATGAGTTTATTGACAGGGAGTTGCAAGAAGTTCAGGGTGGATTAATAAGAGAATATGGGACAAGAGTTTCCATTGTTAATCTCAAATAGATGTTGCCTGGAAGGAAAGAACACCAAAGGAATGCGTTCTTATGTGTTACTTACTATGCCAAGAAATCAGACTATATGTGTCTAACAAACTATGGATATCTGTGAGAAAATGCGATTTCCAGGATACTCCCTAGTGCTCATGTGGAAATTTTGCATCGCTCAATAGGTATTTTGTAAATAGAATGAGAGAGCACTGTATCTTTTACAATCATGTTGGTTTGTCTTAGGGTTGTATCATATATATATATACATATATATAATATTCAGAGAAGATGGATTATATGAAGTAGACTATTGCATCAGTATTGGAGAAAGACTGGTTAACAACCTGAGATATACAGAGGAACCAAACTTGCTTGAAGAAGCTGAGAAGGATTTGAAGCACTCAGTGATGCAAGTCCAGGATTGTAGCCTGTGTCAGTCCAGGTAGACTAAAGGAGCAAATTTCAAAGACACGCATATGGATATAAAGAAAATATTTATATACAAGAGGAATAGGACATTGAGAAAACATCCCAGCCCAGTCCAGTTCAAAGTCATAAGTCTGATATTAACCTATATGCCTGAAATCAGTCTATAAAGTCTTCTTCTGACTCACAAAGTCACAGGTCAGTTCTTTGATGCTTGATGCCTGCTCCCTTCAGCTCCTCTTGATCACATAGGCTGGTGTGCTTCTTCCATGTGGGCTTTGCTGCTTCTGTGCTGAACAGCAATTCATTTATCTTCAAGTCTTTAAGACTCCAGACCCTTATTCATTTGGTATCTGGGTACCAGTTATTTCTTCCACTCTGCCTCTGTATCCATCTGCCTTCAACAATTGTATCAGGAGTCAATCAATCCATTGATTTTGATTTTTGTTCTGTGATGCCTGATACCAGCACCTGTGCTTCTTGCCTGATACCAGCAAGTATGCTTCTTGTATGGTGGGCTTTGTTGCTCCTGAGCTAGATGGCTGCTTGTTTACGCTGTATCTTTTGATAGCTGGGCACCGTCAGCTTTCTTCACCACTCTTGTTCATGCTCCCACATGTCCTCAGTGGGTGCCTTGGGGAAGTGCGCTTACAGTGATATGCCCCTTCCCCCACGTTTGATGCCTGTTACCTAGTCCCTTGTGACCACACTGGTTGTGCTTCTTGTGACCACACTGTTGTGCTTCTTGTGTGGGCTTGGCCACTTCTCAAGTAGATGGTCTTTTGTTTGTCTTCAGACTTTTAATTTCCCAGATGATATATCCTTTTATAGCTGGGCACCATCAGCTTTCTTCACCACATTTGCTTATGCACCCATTTTACTTTATTCAAAAGGTTTCATTTCTATTTCCTTGACCATATTTTCTAACTACTATGCCCTATTCTTTGTTTCCAACTTTTGCATTCCAATTACCAATAATTAACAAGGACTTCTGATTTCATGTTTGATGAATTTCAGACTGAAGAGTTTGGTAACAAGTTTTCAATTTCCACAGAGTTTATTCCTTCTCTGGAAACTCTGCTGAAAGGTGTTCACCTTAAGCCTTCATAATTGTACAAACTCACAGACAAGTGGATCTCAATGTACTTTCATATAAAGCACTAGCTGGCTTGGAATAGGTCTATGTTTAAACTAAACATGATAACTAATCCATGGTGCATGCTCAAACCAGAAAGAAAGATATGCTGTGGTTTGAAAAAAACGAGTAAATGAGAAAGAAACAGGGATAGGAAAATGTAAATTTTAGTGTTTTATAACCTAACCTCAGAAATGACATTCTTTTTTTTAACCACACCCTGTTTACTATCATTCAGACATGGGAATACTTAAAGGCAGGTAATTGCAAAAGTGTAAATATCACAAGATAATGGTAGTTGGGACCATTTTCAAAGGTGCATGTAATATGCCCCAGGTATCTGTCAATTTGTCTCACTGAGGTGGCTTGAATGCTACTTTGTCTCCTGTACTTGAAGTAGGATAAACCATAGTCAATAGGTTTCTCCATAGCTTCCAGGCTGAGAACAGAGCAGGAACTGGAGTAAACAGTTCACTTCTGAAGGATCATTCAGAGAAAAGCTTTTGAATAGCAGTCAATGTAGCCTAAGTTTGTATGGCAATTAAAATGTAACTAAAGAAGAGTTGCCTCTTCCATTCAACATTAATTGTGTAAATGGAATGAAATTTCTGGAACTTGATTTGCTTATGTGGGATGATACAGTAAGAGAAAAACAGCTGCACACCTCTATTTATTAATATGCAGTGTTGTAGTTTTTAGGTGACTGCAAGTCATTTCCCTCTCATAGCTTATGTACATAGCTTATGTACCCCACTCCTGGTACCACTTGTGTCACGCAGGGTTCTCTTAGAGAAATAAAATTCAGGACACTAGTAATGCTTTTTTATATATTTATATATTGAGAAAGATATATAAGATAAAAAGAGAAAAAGTTAACTATAAAGCAATACAGATTGCTTGGTGCAACTCACTTGCGTGAGGCAACTAGAAGACTGGAGTCCTCTGTAGAGCAATCCAGGCTATCTGGTTACAGGCAGCAAATGGCAAAGCAACAGTCACCAACAGTCACCAACTGTCACCAACAGTCAGCCATATAACAGAGTCCAACAGTCCCCAGCTCAAGAGATGTATATCCCAGAAGCGTGGCGAAGTAGGGCTTGAAGGATCCTCAACTCACAGTAACACAGTCCACGATTAGGGGTCCCACGAGTAGTGTTGCTTGGAGCTCAAGACACAGGACGAACAAGGCAGCTGTCTGGTCCAAAGATCCGGAAACAAGAGAGAGGGCTGGACTTGCCAACCCCCTCCTATATCTGCCCTTCAATTTATCCCAAGTGTTCATTGGCTGTGCCATCACAACAGACCCACCAATCTTCTATGGCCATGTTGGCATAACAAACCTACCATTCACAATACCTGATCCTGAACCATCCTCATCATGGATGTTTGAGCTCATTTTTGAAGCCACTGTAACAGTCTGTCTCATCAAGGGCCTACTCTTTCCACTGCCCTACTACATTACTAAGCATAATGGTCTCTCCTGATATCAGGTGCAAAATATGTGAGATATAGTCTTGCCATCCTTGCATGTCAGGGCCATTCTTCTGTGCATCAACCAGTAAAGATGTTTGTCCTTCTGGCAGTCCATGGTACTTTTAATATTCTTCTCCAACACCATTATTTAAATGCATCCATTATCCTTTGACCATCTTTTCACAATGTACAATTTTCAAGTGTGCATAAGTCTATTGAAAATGCCATGGCTTGGGTCAGATGTACCTTAGCCCTGAAATATTTGTCTTTGTTCCATTGTACTTTAGTCCTCATAGACTCACAGCAACACCATGGAGGACTTCCAAGGCTGTAAATCATTATAGGAACTGGTGTTTTCTTGTGCATAGCTTGTGTTTTTGAACCACTCTCACCAGCAGTCTAATGTTTGTCCAGAAGCAGTACCAGAGTACCTGAGATAGGTAGGTATTGGTGCTACTCACTCAGTTCAGACTCTGAGTGATTCAATGTTGTAAAACAGAATATAACGTCATCCAGTTGTGTACCATTCTCAGAATTGTGTTTGAGCCTATTATCACAAGCACTATGTGAATCCACAAATTTTGCTGCACATAATTAAAAAAGAATGGCAATGGTGTACTGATAGGAAATTGTCAGAATAATTGTTGATATCATACCGATGCTTGCTAAAAGCAGAAAATACTGGAAATATATTCACTTTTGCTTTATAGACTACACAAAGGCATTTGACCATGTGGAACAGAACAATTTGTGGATAAGATTGTGAAAAAAAGTGGAATCACATCATATTTAATTATGCCCATATAAAACTGGCAGGCAGGAAGATTAGGAATAGAGGGGTAGTCTCCATCAAATGCCTAAGCTAAATGAAAATTAGTTGGCTATGCCACAGTCAAGTGGGTTGAGAGAAATCATACACATCTTAGAAACATGTGGGGAAGAGACAGAGTTGGGCACATGTAGATGAAGTTCACCTAGATATGTGGATTGGGCCATCTGACCATGTACATTTAAAACAAGCATCACTGTGCATACACATACACACACACATCCTAAACTCAGCTACTAAGAATGGCCAATGCCCTCAGCCATGTTGTCCTCAAGTTGAGATAGGAAGCAGAGGTGGATGGCAGGCACACCCCTTTTCATTTCTGGAGGGTTCTCTCTCTCTCTCTCTCTCTCTCTCCAGCACTCGTCATCATTTGGTTCCGTGTATTTCCTTTTCTGGCCCCCTTTCCCATGTGTTTTCTTACTGATTCACTACAGTCACTTTCGGTCATGAAGTTTTGTGTGCTTCTCAATGTTGCCTGGCTAAACTGTCTGGGACTATATTACTGGAAACGTCCTTTTCCCTCATAAAAGTTGCTTCTGCCACATGAGCTATTTTGTCACTGAGAAGTAAGAATGGGAAACCATTCCAGAAGCTTAACAGAGCAATGAGGTAGTAGTTAGCACAAAGAGATAACACATGATTTAAAATAGTGAAGTCTGAATCACTACGTTATACTTATATGTCAAGCAATTAATCTGTACCTTTGAAAAAGAATATACCATCAGACTTAGAGAAAGGTTCATTAATGATATGTGATATGCAGAAAATATAATCCCTGAGTTAATTGGTGATGCTCAATAAAAAATAATGTAGAATCATAAATCATTGGCTGAAAGAAAAGAAGACTTGAAATAATACTAAGTAAGTGTGAATTATAGCCTATAATTGCACCTAACCCTAAAGAATACAAAGATTTACCCAATTCAAACAATACATATCATCATGATAAATTGATAAAATATTTAAGGTGCTCCAAATTTTATTTTACTTGAATAAATAGTCAACATCCATGGACACAGCAGGATAAAAATCAACTTACCTTGTGCATTGTGTAAATTGTTTGAAAGATATGGCTTTAAATTAAAAAAAATCTGAAGATATCACTTTGAAAGCTAAAGTTCATCTGATCCAAGCCTTGGTATTTTCAATCACCTCATTTCCATGTAATTGGCAATGAATAAGAAAGAACAAAATAAAGTGAGACATTTAACTAGCACTACTGGAGAAAGATGTTGACTACACCTCTGACTCTAAGAGGGACAAATAAATGTGTGTGTAGGGAAAAATAAAGTAAGGATGATGAGACTATGTCTCACTTACTTTTTTCAGGTCATCGGAAGATATCAAACCCTGAAGAAGGACTTAATATTTGGTAAAACAAAGAGCCAGCAAAAGGAAGCAGACCCCCACCCTCCATGAGACAGACTGACCCCATTGCTATAGCAATGTGACCATACTCCTACATAGTGACAATTGTGAGGATGAGACAAGGCTGAGCGATGTTTTATTCTGATATAGAGTACAGTGATGCAAGAAGCTCAAGAGCAGCCAAGGACAGCATCAGATACTGGATTGTTATCCTATAAAATCATTAATATTATTGAAAAGTATAAACAAGGAAAAACATTATTTTAGTGATATTGAAAAGAAAGATATGTGTTTTCATTGTGGTGTACAGAAAAAAGGAAATTGCAGAGAGTTTTTTTCTTTATCTGAACAAGAGACTCAAACAGTTTGCAAAGAAATTGATGGGGATATGGGAGACAAAAAGAAAATATATGAAAGAAAATAAGGGATTAATTTGACAATAATTGATACTGATTGGACTTGGTAATGAGTCGAAAAAATTCAGTAGTGGGATGCAGAAAATATAGCAATGAGACTATTATACCATTATCAGATAGAAAACATGGGTAAAGGTTATGAGTTCACATGTGAAAAGCTTCAATTTATTGTGCTCACTATGGAAAAAAGAAGTGTATTCAGTTTGACCCATTAGTGAAGACATCAAGAATGAGGTTTCTAAATGAAGAGATGAGAGTTTATCAATCTGGAAGTTAGTTCTGAGTATGTAAGTATGAAGAATGAGAAGAGAACTGAGACAATCCCTTCAGCATAAACATTTGAAGAGGGAGGAGAAACAGGGGCAACATATATGAACAAGCAAGATACTTAGGGGAAGATGTGAACAATGGCAATTTTTGAAAAAATACATTAGCCCAATTACTTAAGAAGAAAAGTAAGCCAGTGATGCCCCCCCCCAAAAAAACAAAGACACAAAAATAAAAACCACAAAAGAAGAAAAGTAAGGAACTGAAAGAATATATTCAATTGACATTGTGTTCAAGATTGGTGGTGACAGTGAACAGAGAGTGATAAATAATCATAAATTATTGGCCTTTTGCATTTTTGATATGAGCTTCTGGAATCTGATTGCTTACCAACTGACATAGAGTAAGTAATTGTGATATAAAATCACCTTTTAAAAAATGGTGATAATGGATATTGCATACTATAGAGTAATGATCTAATAATCTTGGGTTTATACTAAAGAAGATCACTTGAGTAAGATTTTGAAAATATTTGATAGTTTGATGCAAATTTCAATAATACCTACAGTGAAGTCCTATTAATCTAGAAATATATGTTGATTATCATGATTGAGAGTGGTCAATATCTAGAGCTGCTGTTTCTGTTAGATGTCTTAGGCTTGATTATGACTCAGAGTGACTCCATGTACATTAACATGAAACATTGTCTGGTGTTGGCCTATCCTTACAATTGTTGTTTCAGTTCATCATGACAGTCACTGTGTCAGTCTACTTCACTGATCTTCTACTCTACCAATATGGTGTACTAGTTTAGGGACTGTCTCTCCAAAGTACATTAGGAGCATTTTGGATGTCCTTCTTTCTAAGACAGATTGTCTTCCTGGTGATGCATAGTTTTTTCCAATATTCTTCTCCAGCAACACAATTCAAATGCATTACTTTTTCAATTCATACAATTGGTATTAATAGAAAATTGCTCTGGTTATGAATTGGATCTGACCCACTTTTCCTTCTTGGTTAAATCTGTTTTTAGATGTTAATTTATTCATTTATATAGTCAAATAGCAATACATCACATGCACTGAATTAAACTCTATGGGCTTGAATATGACATTGTCACTACCTCGATGTCAGGAAAGTAGCTCTGGTGTTCCTGTCTGGTAGGCATTGGGTTGCTAACTATCATGTCAATGGTTCAAGCACACCCCTAATTCCAAGGGGTAATGGCAAGAGTGTCTCCTCCTGTAAAGAGTTACAGTCTTGGACACTCTAGAATTTTCCTATTAGTTGAAATTTCCTTCAAGTCCCTGCCTTAGTATAACTAAAGTCATGAGTCTCATTGAGTAAAAAAATCTTGATTAGAGGTATCTTAAAAAATTTTATCTGTCTTTTTTCAAGATCATTCTTCTTTTCTACAGATATCACAGAAGGTAGTCCTTGACTGTTAGCATAAGAATATATGAATAATTTAAATCCTCGTTAGGGATTTCTCAGTCTAGCTACAGATCATACAACTGTAATTTAAACAAAGCTATTATTAGATGTACTTAATTTGTAGTTTAAAAGCAAACTGATTTAAAGAGCAGAGTTAAAGAAAATCTCTATTATTTGCAAGCAAGATCATTATATCTTGCTCAGTTTGTACTATTATAATTCAGTTTTTTTGGTAGGAGACTAGCTAAAATCAAATACACAGTAAAAATATTAAAGTTCTGTGTCTGATCATTATTCAAGAGCAGATATCATTCTTAAATAAAGAAGCAAAGTAACTCAGTGTATTTTAGTATAGTAGGGTTTTTTCCTAGCATTTTCCCAATTTCATATTTTCAATTACCCTTCTTGTTTCCAATGAAAATTTTGTTAATTCAACAATAATTCTTAGATGTATGCTATGGCTATAGTTTAAAGATAATATCTTTAATCTTTAAAGTGATACAATACAGCTGTGACTCATTGAAATTAAGAGATCATGAGTTACATACCTAAATAGATTTCAGGAAGTGTCTTCTTGCTCTTCGACTTAGTTAATAAAGTACACATCATAAAGTAAATAAGATGTCATGGAGGCTGCCTCTGATTTCCTTGGCCTACTTTACCCATTCTGTGGGCTATAAAGCCCATTGTATGGTCTCATGCTGTGACTGTTGCTCCTCCTCCTCTGAGCAGGAACCTGGGATATTCTATACTTTTGCTGCTCTTAGTTTTCTCTGTTTTCGAGATGGTCTATTTCAGCCTCAGAGATGGTTCACTTGTACACCCAATTGACCTTTTAGGCACATACACTCTATTTGCATGTTTCCATATCTAGTCACTTGGTGGTAAGTATAAAGAGCCGTAGCATGTAATTTCACTTCATTATGGAAGCAAATGTCATAATAAGATGTTGATTGAAATTTTGGTTCTTCCTCAAATCAAAGAAATACGATCTTAGATCATTCTGCAAGTTATTTATAGACAGATGGTTTTCAAATTCTGGAGATTATTAGGATATTTTGTCAAATGAAGTCTTAGGTAGACCTGATATACTATGAACAAAAGATTATTGATGAAGTCAAAATCTTCTCTTTGCCTTTGGTAGAAACCTCATGCTTCTCCACCATCCCATCAACTAACTGTAACTGAGAAGAATCTGATATAACATAATGCAGTGTGTCAGAGTATAACTACATTAAAAAGGGCTTTTAGTGATACCTTTTTAATAAATATATGTTTGCCAAGGCTTCCTTCTAGAACATGTTTATATGGATTAGAGTCACTGTCATTTTGGTAAACAGCCAAGTATGTCATCCATTTGTAAGCATGCCCATTTCCAAAAGAGACTTCTCCATTCAAATTTAAAAAATGGCCACAAATGTAGCTCTATTTTGTTTTATGAGTCTCTTGTAAATCTATCTTATTTCATGAGCTAATCAATGGAACTGATACTCCCACCAATAAAAACTGGGATTATCTTTCCATTCCTTGTATCTGGAAGGGGTTCGTGACATATCTAGCTCCTAAAAAATCAGCCTGCGCTTTGCAAAGTGACTTCTTAAGCCCAGTCATAAAAGCAGCAGTGTGTGTTAAATAGTGTTCATTCTTGGTTTTTTGGTCATTTGAATGAATAGCCACTTTCTGAGAATTCAGCACCAAGCACCAGACACATGAGGCTTTGAATGATCCTACCTAAATGAGGAGCTCAAACTGGCATGCTTTTCTCTTCACACATATTAGAGATCTTCATCTTCATGGTTCAGTTAGGTATTGCTGCAGAATGCTCTCCCAGTTTCCTCTTCTCAGACATTCCAAGAGTCTATCCAAAAGGGAACCTTAACATCTGCATCAGAAACTCTTGACAGCTGAGGCTAGAGTCATCTGAAAGTTTATTTACTGTAGAAATCCAATAACACTGAAATCTTTGAGATTTTTTTCAGCTGATCCCCCAGCTGCTACACAGGGGAAGATGTGCCAGTTTGCTCCCATAACGATCTCTTGCATTGGAAATATGGGAAAGTTTGACTCTGTCCAGTTTTGCCATGATTCATAATCATGGGTAGGTTATAAATAGGTAAAATTCAGGTCATTTAGGTCTGCCTTCAAAGACACTTTTGTATGGGTTTGAAGCATCATCCTTTAGATTATTATTCAAGTGCAAAATCATTTGTACCATTCAGGGATTCAAATCTCTGGTCTTGAGTATCTTGATTTTGATGATTAATAAGCACCAACTTAGTAAGTTGTTATAGATTTGTCAGAATTGCTCATGTGGTAAAATTCCTTTAAAATCAAGTAGGAAGGGACTTAGAAAATAGTGTGTCTTTAATGACAGGTTAATAATTTACCATTTAATGAACAGACATGTGTGAAAGAGAAATAATCAGGTCGTATGGAGTCTCAGTTTCAGAGAGGGACTTATCTTACTAAAACCAGTAATTTAAGATATATTTTGTCATCTGTCAATATATACCAAATGATACTTGAACTCATAAGATAAAATTTTGCATTAAACGAGATAAGATGTATTATGCTAGGTCTTATTTATATGTATAATGTCTTAAAATAAGTGACAGGAGTGTGGAACATAAGTCACTACAGTGGTAAAAGCTTTGGATGAGATTTGATTAAAGACACCGTTTAAATTCAACATTACTTTTACTACTTTCAAAAGTCCTCATTATTTGATATTCTTGTACCTATTCATTCCTTTCTCATTTATTTTACTAAATTCAGGATGTTGCCTAACTTTCCAGAATGAATCTCTTACTTTTACTGCCTTAAGTATGTTATTTCAGTTTTCATCTCTGAAAAGGCCTTCTCTGCTTCATTTTTCTTTAACTTATTCTTCCCTGGACAAATTTTCCACATCTCAGGAGGGATTATTTAGAAAAAGTAAATTAAATATGTAGATGAGTCTACTCGCTAATATTTTAACAGTATGGTGCAGCATAGATAAATTTATTAATGTATCCAGTGAAAACATTTTTATTAGTGAAGATTCGTTCTGTTAACTAAAACTGGTGCAACAGTTAGGTTTCTCTGCTAGAAAGGTGTTAGCCTGAAAAAGCTCATTGTCATTGAGTTTATTGCAATGTACAGCTACTTTGTAGAGAGAGTAGACATTCAGTAGAGTTTCCAAGATTACAACATTTGCCAAAAAAAACCCTGCTACATCTTTCTCCTATGGAGAGTCTCATCCTCTGGGTTAGCACATGAGTGTTTATCTCCAGGGCAATCAGGCCTTCACTTGTTATAAAATACCAGCTTGCTTGGTGGTTGAGTTTCAAAGAAAAATTTTGATCTAGTGAATGCTTGTGATCATTTTATCTTTTATACATGGGCCCGGCAGTTTCAGAATTCTCAATCATGGAATGAATTATTATGATGGTAAATGTAGACTGAGTTATTTTGTATACATTTAAATATCACTGACTGTTAAAATAACAATTGATCAGATCTTATACTTATCTTCTTGTTTGTTACATTTTCTATAGGTAATCCATTGTTGACCAGCAAAGTCAATGCTCTGATTAATGTTCTGGATGTCAATGAGTTTGCTCCAGAAATATCTGTGCCATATGAGACAGCTGTGTGTGAAAATGCCAAACCAGGACAGGTACTGTACCAATATTTTCAAATGATAGCATACAAAACACCCAATATCGCCATGTACTTTAATTAATATCTGGAGATAAATATTGTTGTTGTGCACCCTCAATTCTATTTCAGCACATGCACAACACCCTATGCACAGCAGAAAGAAGCACTTTACATTCCTCACAACTGTCTTTCTTCCTGAGCTGCTGCTGCCACCACTTGTCTGTCAGTCACTGTCATGACTTGCATGCTGCTGTGCTCTTGGAAGCTATGTCACTAGTATTTCAAGGACTAGCAGGGTCACTTAAAGTGAACAGCTTTCAGCTGAGTTTCCAGACAAGCTCAGACAATGAGGAAGGACTCAGTTCCCCGCTTTGGAGGAAGGAGCCATTGCAAACCTTATGTACCCACAAATATACACATATAGTTATCTAGATTAGCTGTCTTCATAAAAGAAACCATATGAAACATTCAATTCTCACTTACACTTTGGGATAAAGAGTCAATGGCCAAGAGAACATTCAGTGTATGCTGAAGGGATGTAGAATTGCTGATTCTCCTACATTTGTCAGATCCCACTGTGAAAGAATATGTCAATATCAAACCAGTAAGCACATAACTAAATGTGCATTCTCCCAAAATATCTCTTGTTTTGATCACATGCTTTGTTGAAGGAATGAAAAATAAGTTCTTAGACTTCCTGAAAAAGTAAAGTTTTGGAGCTGAGCCCTGGTGGCATAGTGGTTGTGTGCAAGACTGCAGCCCACAGGGTTGATGGTTCAAATCCAGCAGCAGCTCTCCAAGAGCAAAGCTGGCCTCCTACTCCCACCAGGGCAGTGATGCCACACACACACACAATCCAAAACAAACAAACAAAAAGAGTAAAGTATCTCTTCTCTTTAGGCTCTAGAAGATCATGTACATTGTATAAAATATGCCAAGTATACTTATTAATCATATTAGGTTAGTGTTGCTGTGGAGGAGGTTCTGACAGGTACATGTTATGGAGGAAAGCTAAATGATTACAGTCAGTATTATCAAAGTTCTTCATTTTTACTTGGTCTCATGGTGAATAGCATTGCTTTCCCTACACTATACTAAATGGATGAATGAGTGACCAATAAATGTGTAAATGATGTGTTTGTATCATGAAGCTAGAATGTGACTAATACTGTTTGCCAATGACCAAAAGGAGAAATACATCAGTATGTTTTGGGTTACTATATAGTCCAATTATCTTAGATAGCAGGCTTCCTAATGTAATTGAATTTGAGATGTTTTATGTGGGGGAAGACCTTCTTATTTAAGGAGTATTATGTTCAGCTGGGTTGACTAAAGAAGCAAACCCAGAGACAAGACAGAGCTTTATATCAAGAAGAAATTATATCAACAAAAATTCTCTCAGCCCAGTCCATCTCAAGTCCATAAACCCCTCTTCAGACTCACGAAGACACGTGCAATGATGCCACATGCAGGAATATCACCCGTCTGTGGGTGTAAGTTCATGTGGATCCAATGGCAGCGGAAGCATTACCAGGCTCTGGCAGCAATCAGGATCAGCCAGCAGCAAGGTGAAGGCAGAGAGAGAAGGGAGATTCCACAGGCCTTCCTTATGAGAAGATCATGCCAACAAGGAAGCACCATCAGTCTGTGACCTAAGTGATAGGTTGAATACCACCCCACCCTTTTATATATCTTCAAGTTTACGTGAACTTATGTAACTACTCCAAATAACTTTATTGGAAAAGATATTTTAAAATATTTCTTTTTATCATTTGAATTTTTTCATATTGGCTTAGAACACTTTCATTTTGTGATGTCAGTGAAACACATTTAGTCATTGCAATTAAATCAGTATTGATAGTAAATTTTGTTTTCTCATTTACACTAGTCATTTTTTAAAATTTTTTTTTGGGGGGGGGCATCACTGCCTTCTGGTGGGAGTCAGAGGCCCAGCCTTGCTCCTGGAGAGCTGTTGCTGGATTTGAACGGCCAACCCAGTGAGTCACAGTCCCGCACTCAATCACTATGCCACCAGGGCTCAGCCCTACACTAGTCATTTTCTATGTACATTTAGATAGCTGCAGACCAAGAATAGTTTCAACGGTACACACATTTATGGGACTGTGTTGCTCTAATACTTAATTTGTTAATCTGAGGAGCACAAAATATGTATTACAACATGAAAGATTCTGACCTACTTTCCCAAATAAGGAGTGTTGTATCCTTCATTCGGAATAGGAACAGAGCACCCCCACTGTGCCTGTTTGCCATGATAGCTGCCCCTCTTGTGTACAGGCAGGGTTCCACTAGCTATTCCGATGTCTGACATAGTAGATGTTCCTTGAAACCATGCATACAAATAATAGTTATGAGGAAACTAGAAGGAATTACATAATGTGCTGGTTGAATGCTTTTCAGTCACAGAGGACTTTAGTGCTTGTATAGTGGTTTGGTGGTGTCATGGTTATATGGTGGGCTGAGATCCACACATCCTAGAGTCCTAAACCATGAGAGGCCCCCCAGGGGATCCCAGTAAACAGTTACAGCCATGGGAACCCACGGCTACAGTTCTGCTCACTACCAGGGGATTTTATTTTGAAATGTTCCCTGAGTAAATTAAATGGCTTAGAATGCCCCAGAGAATATAAAGAGATCAATTGGATTTTCCTATGTTTGTACATTACTTTGAGTAACTTTCTTCCTCTCTATGGTGGACAGTAGCTATTTAAGTATCTCTCTACCGCTCTATGTATCTATGTACCAAGAGAGGGTTAAGAGAAAAATATAATATGTAAATGAGTAAAAATTCATATAGAATCCCTTTTACACCTCCCAAGCCACAATTCAGGTAACCTGCCTTTCTACATCCCATTGTCATGCATTCTAGGTGCTTTAAAGTATTTGTCTTTATTCTGGAAGCATGTCCTGGATATTGCTGAGGATAAATAACTTTAATTTTAGAGGTCATGACGCTAGAAGATGATAGTTTAAAAGAGAACATGATGAAAGTGACAATAAAAATAATTCTTGGGAGACATCACTGCCCTCTGTTGGTGGGAGTAGGAGGCCCAGCCTTTGCTCCATGGAGCTGGAATTGAACCTCCATCCCAGGGGGCCACAGTCCCGCGTACAACCACTACGCCACCGGGGCTCAGCCCAGAATAAAAATAATTTAACAATCATGTACCAGTACCTAAACAATTCACAGAAATGCACTGGTGAAATATAATAATCAAAGGACATTTCTATGTGCCAAGATGGCGGAATGAGTTTGACTCACTGCAATGATGTCAAAACTGACTCATAGCTTTGAGTGGGTCTAGGAGACTCTGTTGATAGTAGTATAAATTCTTGTCTTTCTTTGCTGGAGCGGCTAGTGATTTGAAATCTTTGACCATGCAGCTCTCAGCCCAAAGCATAATAGTTGTATCATCTTCCCCTTCCTGATGAATTTTGAGAATGCTTTACAACAAACTATGTGACTAATGGGGAAATTTTAGGAAAAAATTTGGAAAAGGGTTGAAATATTTTTCGTGTGTGTGTATGTACCCTTGCCAGTGTTGGGTAACATCAAAAGCTGATATGTATCCTTTGAATTCAGAATGGTGACTACACCCGGAACAATGGCTCCACGGTGATAGAAGGAACCGAGGTTGATACCATTAGGGCCAATTAACTAAATAATTGCTATACAAAACTTGAGCCAACATACTGTTGGTGAAGTGTAGTTTTACAGTTGTATTTCTTCTTTAGGTGCAGCTAGATGAGAAGGTAGATCATCAGCATAAGATTGTGTGTTAATCATGGAATCTGAACAAAAACTACTGTAGTTGAATCACATGCTTAATGATATCCATGAAAAACATTCTCTGAGTCTACTATGTATTTACAACCTGGGTCCCAAATATAGTCCTTGGAATCCATAATATAATCCCATTGAATATGTCAAATTCTTTAAAAAGTCTCCCTATTGGAACTCTAGAATTTTAAATGAAAAACATAAAACTGTTGAGTATGAGTCAGGAAGCAATGTGAAACAAGTTGATTTTGGTTAGCCTTTAAAAAAAAAAACTATGGCACTTTCCACTGCCATCTCAAGCAAACAAGCGCAAAACAGGTACATATCTGATGCATATTGTACAATGTACATATACTAAAATGTTTCTCTCTCAAGGGCTTTTAAATAAAGATTTTGTTTTCAGTAAGCATTTTCTCAATTAGGCTAAGAAAGCTCTTTTATTCTCATTTAAAATGCAAGCCAATGCATTTAATTTTATTGTGTTTATAGGTGAAATTTCTGTGCTGCTAAGCTTTTTCTTTAGGCAGCTGTCGATTGAAAATAAGTCTACTCCCAGTCATTTCCCCCTGCATTATTAACTGTACATGGATAGGTATTTATCCATAGATTCTGTTTATAAATAATTGACACACTAGTGCAGTTCCTGAAGGTGTGATTTCCACCTATCTGCATACTTCATTAAAGAAACATATTAATCAGATGTGCAAATTTGGCTTTGAACTTGATGACCTACTTCAAGTTTAATTTCAATTCCCTTTCAGATCATTCAGATTGTCAGCGCGGCAGACCGAGATCTTTCACCTGCTGGGCAGCGATTGTCCTTCAGACTATCACCTGAGGCTGGCATCAAGCCAAATTTCACAGTCCGTGACTTCAGAAGTAAGCTTAAACACGCACAAATACCCTTCTTAACTTGTAATTCTTTAAAGAGACACATAATTAGAATTCAATGTTTTGCCTTAAAGCACTCCAATTGATGCACTATGGGAAGCCACCCTGTGACGTTTTGTATCTCACAGCAGTTTCAAGAAGCATGGTCCATAGACTGCATCTCACGAGGGCAGGTCCTTTCACTGACACTGTGGAGAGCCTCCTATTCAGTCGAGCAAACAAAAGGCTACCTCAGAAATTTTATGATTTCTCCTCCACATGTATCACTAAATCCACTTGAACTATGCTCTTAACTACAAAGAGGATTTTTGTTTTTTCTTTTGTTTCTTTAATAACAGTTTTATTCAAAGAGAGTCTGAGACAGCATGGGTTAAAAATACAGACGTAGCCATTAAATGGTTAGAGGTTAGCATACTAGCTCTACAATTTCCTAAATAGTGTGCTTTGAATATTTTAAAAATATAGTAAATAATAACAGTATTTTTATTCAATATAATATACGCAAATCTTCAACAAATCCCTAAGTCACATTGCTTGTTAAATCAGTTTATCTACCATTTCTGCCATTTTATTTCACTTAAACTACTATTACCACCACTGCTATAACTTCTACTACTTATTCAAGTGTTATATGCTACTGTTTTGAAGGCTACATAAACTTCAAAGAAAAAGACAGTTAATAATATCAACTGCATCTTTTTGTGTAAATATTGGTATTCAGGTTTCCCTAATTTTCCATATCCTATAAAATAGAAAATGAAAATCACTGAGATTATAAAGTAGGTAATTGGGATTATCATATTCTTTGTATAAATGTGTATCCCTTCCAGTCAGTTGGCCAAGAAACTGCCCACTAAATTTCTTGGTCTAGGTGAGTGAGTGCTCCCAGAACTTGACCAGGATGTTCAAACCTTCAAGTGGTTATCGGTAAGGATCGGGAGTCTGTTGTTAGCTAGTGCTTTCAGTGCAGCGTGAACTTCTCCTTCAGTAAGATTGGTTCTTGCTCTATGCTTCCCTACTGAAGTGATAGAACGATCACCATTTCTTTACGGTGCAGTTACTCTGTGTATTCTTACCATCTTCTTTTAATGCGTTCTGAATCATTCAGCACTTCACACATAAAATCTTTCAAGGTTGCCATTACATGCTTGACTTTTTTTTGCGGTTTAAAATATAATGAGAATATTCTTCCTTTTCAGTTACCTGACTCGTGATCATTGTACAATGTATTATAATATTTTACTCTGTTTCTCGAGATTCCTTTGGGAAAAGTTCCGGTCAGCTCATTGACTCAGGCATTTCTTCCATTTGCCTTAAATATGCTCCATTTCAGAGCAAGAGTTAGAGTTCCTTCTGACATCTATTTTGATCTTTTCTTTCCTACTTTTTTATCATCTTTTACTTTCTTCAAAAGTGATGCTTTTGATGTCATAACACAGATCATCAGTCTTTTGTCATTAGTGTTCTGTGCAGAAGATCTTTTTTTGAATTAGTCTAGAAATTCAGGTGGGATAGATTCAAGGTCATATTTTTGTCCACGTGGACTTTGTTTTCATTTTCATCAGCTTTAACCAGAACTTACACATGAGAAACTGATGATCTGTTCATCAGGCAGTCCCTGGTTCAGTTTTAATTGTTAATATTTTAACTTTTTCATCATTTCTGCCTATGGACATAGCCAATTTGAATTCTGTGTATTACATCTGGAGAAGTCCATGTGTGCAATCGTCTTTTATGTTGCTGAAAAAAAGCTATTTCCTATAAACAAGTTGCTCATCTGAAAAATTATATGATCTCCAGTTTCTTTTTTACAATCAAATACATGTTTTTAAACTACTGTTTCGTTCTCATTGTTTTCAACTTTTGCATTCCAATTACCAATAATTATCAATGGATCTTGAATATATGTTTGATCAATTCACAACTGAAGACACTGATAACATTCTTCAAATTTGCCATCACTAACTGTTTTGAATTGTGTCTAAATTTGAATGATACTCTTATTGATTGGACTTCTTTGAATGAGGATAAATATAATCACTTCACAGCATGTGTTTCACATTAGATATTGAGATTTCTTATTGATGATGAATGCAATACCATTCCTCTTGTGTTATTCCCAGGATAGTAAACCATATCCTTTTTTTTGGGGGGGGGGTTTCTTCAAAGTGACCAATACTATTCCTCCCAGCTCACTGATATCAGGATATCAACCTCTTTTTTCCATTTCATTTTGATGAATTCTAATTTTCCTAGATTCGTACTTTGTACATTTCCAGTATGATTATCAGATTTTTGCAGCCCTTTCTTCCCATTTTGAGTTCTGTCCCACCAATAAATAAAGGTCGACAAAACTTTACTTCATCCACATCACTATAGTCAACTCTGCTTTGAGAAGACCACTCCTCCTCAGTCATAGTTTGAATGCCTTCTGACCCAAGGAGCTCATCCCGGCCACTGTCACTGACTGTGTCCTGCTGAAGTCACTAGGATTTCAGTATCTGACAGAGTTTCCACGCTGTGCATCAGGTTTCCTTGGCCAGTGCACGTGAAGGGGACAATCAATTCCTTCCTCATAGTCTGTTCTTAGTGCGGAGGCTTCATTGAAATCTGCTCACTTCTTGTGACCCTCCAGTTATTTTAAATACCAGTGACACAGCTTATTGCAGCAGCATCCCAGTCACCACAGTAGGACTATTTCTATATTTAGGAACACTGGTTACATTCTCACTTTATCCAACCATTTTTGCCCTCATTTTTCCAGTCATTTCTCTTCCATGAAGATAAGTTTACTGCCTCATCAATGTACTATATAGATTTTAATTGGCTGCTGCCATTTCATTACGTATATTATTGCTTCTACTTCAGACTCATAGTAACGCTATATACAATAAGATGACATCCTCTTCAGTGCTACAGTAGCTTCACTTTTTTAAAAAAATGCTTGAGCACCTTGCTCCTGACATTGTCTCAGTCTACTTTATGGAGGACCTTGTGTATTTTGTTGCCACTCTGCCAAGTATAATGTGCAGCTCCATTTGTGTAGTCTTTACTGACAACATGTCCAAAGTATATGAAATTAAATCTTGAAATTCTTCCCTCAAAGGAGTATTCTGGTATGTACTTCTTCCAATAAGTATTTGTTGGTTCTTTTGATAGTGCATATTTAATATTGTTTGTCAGCAACATAGCTCAATGGCATTGATTCTTTTTTGTTCTTCTTTATGCAGTGTTTTACTTTCACATTCATACAGAGCATTTGAAAATATTTGGTCTTCAAGTTAACGTTCTTGCTTTTTAACACTTGAGAAATCCTGGTACTGCATATTTACCCAATAGAATGCATCATTCAACCTCTTCAATGTGGCTTCCATGAGCATTGCTTGTGAATCCAAACAGGAAGTCTTATTGTGTGAGAACTTTGTTTTCTTTACATTGAGCTGCAATTCATACTGCAGGTGCAATCTTTGATTTCCATCAGCAAATGCTTCAAGTCTTCAATTTTAGCAGTTAAGATTATGTCATCTGCATATAGCTGCTTTATAATGAGCCTTTCTCCAGTCCTCATGGTCTCATTTTCTTCATATACTCCAACTTCTTTGATTATTTACTTAGAATGGAGATTGAATAACTAGAATGAGATAATGAAATCTTGACACACAGTTTCTGTTTATAAACCATATAGTATCATGTTGTTCTTCTCACACTACCACCTCTTGAACTATGTTTCACATGAGAACAATTAAGTGTGCTGGGATTCCCAATCTTCTCAAAGCTATCCATAGGTATATGATCTACAGAATCCCATATTCATATATTCCATACAGATGGTTTTTAAACAGCATAATGATCAAGCAGACCTTCTTTAGGGTTTAAACTAAGCTACTCTTTCATTTTGAGAAGATTTCAGTGTAATTTTGTCATAAGAAAGGTTGTGTCAGTGAAAATTTCAAGTGTCAACCAAGATTTTGTAACTCCTAAAATCTGGAACCTTGAATTTGAATGGAAATTCAAAATTTGTTTTGCATTTTCCCTATCCTATTAGAATTCTTTTATAGAAAATTTGATCACAACATTCAATATTAGTAACAAGTTACCATCCTGTTTTGCTGATCTCATGGTGAAGGACATAGTTGTTCATGGAAGCAACTTGCTACTGGTTCTCTGTTTCTGCTTCTAGATTCTTTTCTTCTTTGATAACTTTAGACAAATAGAGATCTCTTGTTTTGGTTGAATGAACAATTGTAAGCTTTTAAAATCCATACATTGCATAATGTACTTGCTGAAGTTAGTGTCTACAAATAGCAAAACTGAGAAATTTGACATTATAATAGTTTTTACTACACTAAAATTGTTCTTAAATAATTTTGTTACTAAGCATGTTTCATGAATGTATATTTTATACTAACCTAAATATTTAGAGTTTTTAAGCATGAGAATTCTTCTAGAAATTACTTTTATTAGTACAAAAATAAAATTCTGTTCTGAATGAAATAATATTGCTGCTTATCTGTGTACAAATAATTTAAATAAAGAAAAAGAGCATAAAATATAAATTTCATTAGAAATATTAATTGCATAAGATGGGGAAAGGTTTCATTGCTTTGAGTTGTTCTAAGTAATTTTTGTTATTTCAAGCCTAATGTTATGAGAATGATTCCAACTCCCAGAATGATATGCGACAGAGAAGTTTGCAGCCAATTCTTACATAGCTCACTGTAGCACTCAAAACAAACAAAGAAACAAACCCCAAACACCCGTTCACTGCCATGTAGTAAATGCAACCCATAAACACCAGGCAGTACAGAGTAGTACTACACCCATGCATTTCTGAGATGGAACCTATTTTCAGGAGTAGAAGCCCCCATCTTTCTCCAGAAGAGTGGATAGTGGTTTTGAACTGTTGACCCTGCTGTCAGCAGCCCAATGAGAAACCACTACTACCCCAGGACTGCTCCTTAAATACTGCTGTAGGGTCTTTTACTAAAAATAGCATAAATGCATTTAAATAGTGATTTATTATAACCTTTGTTTATTTGCTATTAATTGTGATGTTTGCCACAGAATTTAATTACACTTTAATTTTACTTCTAACTGATTTAAAACAGTGAGAAATGCATTTTATATATATATAATATGAATTTGGAAATATAACCTTTAAATATCAGGACTGAATAGTGAAACTCTGTTATATATGAGAGGGTAAGTTCTTAAATGAAATATTTATGTACATGAATTTTGAAATCATTGTTTTCCTATCACGTAAGAGATCTTCTCAAACTTTCTTCTCAATAAGATTTTGCTATCAGGAAAACAAAAAGAAAAGAACAATGAACAAATTTCTGGTTTTTCCTACAGTATTTCTGAGTAGAAATTATCATTTGTACACCAGACAAGATTAAGTTTCTTCCCTGAGGGATTGTTTTGATTACACTTGATTATATTTTGGCAGCTTGTATTAGGATAAAAGAAAGAATTAAAACATGGATACATTTTTATGATCCAAGAGGAGAACCCTACTGTTCAACTCACATCAATTTTATTATATGAAGCAAAGCTCTCAGTAACCATCTTATCATAAATGTCATGTTTTTTAGACAACACAGCTGGAATTGAAACTCGGAGAAATGGATACAGCCGCCGACAGCAAGAGTTGTATTTCCTCCCCATCATAATAGAAGATAGTAGTTATCCTGTCCAGAGCAGCACCAACACAATGACCATTCGAGTTTGTAGATGTGACTCTGATGGAACCATCCTGTCTTGTAATGTGGAAGCGATTTTTCTCCCTGTAGGACTCAGCACTGGGGCCTTGATAGCAATCCTACTATGCATTGTGATACTTCTAGGTTGGTTTCATTTTCAATCACACTATCTCTGTCTCTTTCATCTTTCTCTCTGTCTCCCTGTGTCTTCCCAATTTACCAAAAAGGTAGTTTTTCTACACTGCTATAGTATGATTATACAAATTACATTTATTTTACAGTTTCTTTCATATTTATTGTTCATATATACCTACATATATATCAGGTAGGAACTATGAAATGAAAAAAATATATATATATACATGCACGTGTGTATATCAAAAATATATAACCTCATCACAAAACACACAAAAACCTGCCCAAGCCCTAGGAGATTTTCAAGTCAAAGCAGTTTGTGATCCTTGTCACAATGTAATGCTCTAAAACAAATATGCATCTACAGTAATGGCTTATCAATCCATTATGCCGACAGGTAATCATTAGTGTATACTAATTGTATACTATTGTATACTAATTGTATACTATATTGTATACTATTTTTTAAATGTTTGGTGGCAAATCATTCTCTATGCAAAGAAAGAAAAGGAGGTATGAAAAAATAGCAAGAGGTGAGGAAGCCCCAAATTAGTTATTTTTGCTTTCCTTAAATTGCCAATGAAAAGTGATTCATGGTCTGCATTTCTGAAAACTCCTCATGTCAAAATTGTAATTATGGCTTTGAACTCTTTGTTAGACAGGGTTCTCTAGAGAAACAAAACCAGGACACTAGTAATTCTTTTTATATATTTATATATAGAGAGGGCTATATAAGATAGTAAATAAACTTAACTAATTGATAAGGCTGTACAAATGACTCTGGTGCAACTCACTTGCATGAGACAGCTAGAAGACTGGCAGTCTTGAGGGCCGCTGAGTAGTCCTTGGTAGATTAATTCCGGCTATCTGGCCACAAGCAGCAAGCAGCAAAGCAGGTCACCAACAGTCAGCCAGATGACAAAGTCCAAGAGTCCGCAACTCAAGAGATGTATACTCCAGGAGTATGACAAAGCAGGGCTTGTAGGAACCTCAACTCACAGCAACACAGTCCACCGATTAGATGTACCACAGGTAGTATCCCTTGGAGATCGAGGCTCAGGATGAACAAGACAGGCAGCTGGTCCAAAAATCCAAGAGCAAGAGGGCAAAGGCGGGGCTTGACAAGCCATTTCTATCTCTGGCCTTCAATTGATCTCATGTGTTCCTTGGCCATGTTTTCACAACAGACCTACCTATGGTCTTTGGCCATGTTGACACAGCAAGCTTACCTATTACAAACTGTTTTTTTTCCCCCTGCTCAGTTGTGGTCAATAAAGGAAGCCAGAATGGACCAGAATTTATAAAATGTTGGTGTACCAGATTGATAACTAGAAAGGGAAACAAAGCACAAACATTGACACCCTATTAGCAATGGAAGTTCCCTCTTGGAAAATAAGAACATTATGCATGCTACCTTGTGACTCCCCTCTCTTTACCAACAGCATTGGAAAGTGGTGATGAATCTACTATGGCAACTAACTGCTCACCTTTGAATGTGTGTCACTCTCCACTGTCCTAGCAATAAATCCTGTCACTAATCAATAATCCTGCAAGCATTCACCAAGGTTCTTACATAACCTCCAAGCTAGGATTTTGACCCATTTTTTTTACTTTCTTGTTATTGTTGTAGTACACCCGCATTTGATACGCTCCAATTTGTTCCAGCTTCCTGAATTAACCATGACACACAGTTGTGAACTATTCTGAAGCCCTGATTCTAACTAACTCCACTAGAGCAGAAGAAAACAGACCAGAACATACTAGATTCTTTTGTAGAGCAGAGAAGGAGAAGCAGCTGCATTCTGTCATTTCTCTGCTAGGGTGAATTGAAAACTACTCTAGCATTTCCCTCTTCCATCCACTGTGGTGTTGACTCTACTTCATTTACTAATTCACTGTCCTGAGTCACAGAGTTAGAAACAACTTTTCTGTTTGATCTCTCACACCTTTAATGGCATCAGTCTTTGAACTGCCTTATAATGAGTTTATACTCACAAGTTTATTAAAAATATTCTGAGAAATATAAATATCTACCTTTCTCTTAAAAAAATAAGAAAGCTTTATAAAACATAGTGGCATTGCACCAGGCATTCATTGATCACTGATTTGAAGAGAACATTCCTGCATCAGTAGCTCACACTGGCTTCCAGGGTGAATTTCTTATCTAATTTGTATGGTGTGATTAGACATTGGGGTGCTTACAGTATCATCTATAGTTGAAACCTATCAGTTTGTCCATGAGATAAAGATGAAGTTTTTTGCTTCCATAAGGATTTATAACGTAGGCTTATATAGATAAATCTATATGGCAGTGGTTCTCAACCCCTGGGTCATGACCCCTTCGGGAGTTGAACAGCCCTTTCACAGGAATCATCTAAACCATTGGAAAACACACAAATATTTCACAACATATAATTATATATTGTTTCCTGATTAATCACCATTTTAATTAATTTCAATTCGTAACAATGGAATTGCATCCTGTGTACCAGATATTTACATTATGGTTCATCACAGTAGCAAAATTACAGTTATGAAATAGCAACGAAAATAATGTTATGGTTGGGGGCCACCACAACATGATGAACTGTATTACAACGTCATGGCCTTAGCAAGGTTGAGAACCACTGCTACTGGGGTTAACTCTGTCAGCTGAATCACATCAGTGGCAATTCAGTTATTGTGAGTTCTTAATTCCAGACCTACAATAACTGGAATGTATACAAAGAGCATTTCTTATTTGCCTATAATTTGTAAAAAATGATCTCTGACATTTTTTTTGTTGAAATCTGACAGAATAGATTCAAACCAAGGGTAAGCCAAAACTAAAGAATACATCCAGTTATTGAGTCCATTAAAAAATCATTTTATTGGGGGCCCGCACAACTCTCATCACAATCCACACATATATCCATTGTGGCAAGCACGTTTGTACATTTGCTTCCCTTAACCTTCTCAAAACACTTGCTTTCTACTTGAGCCCCTGCTATTTGCTCGTGATTTCCCCCTTCCCTCCCCCTTTCTCCATGAACCCTTGATGATTTATGAATTATTATTATTATGTCATATCCTACACCCTCCCTTCACCCACTTTTCCACCGTCCATCCCCCAGGGAGGAGGCTATATGTAGATCCTTATGATCTATTCTCCCTTTCTATCCCACCTTCCTTCCACCATCCTAATATCGTCCTTCTCACCACTGCTCCTAAGTGGTTCTTCTGTCCTGGATTCCCTGTGTTTCCAGTTCCTGTCTGTACCAGTGTGCATCCTCCGGTCCAGCTAGACTTGTAAGGTAGAGTTGGCATCATGCTGGTGTGTGTGGGGGGGATGTGGGAGGGGGTGGGTGAGGGGGCAGTAAGCATTTAGGAAATAGAGGAACCAGGCTGAGCCTCGGTGGCATAAGTGGTTGAGTGTGGGACTGCGACCTGTGGGCTTGGCTGTTCAAATCCAGCGACGGCTCTTAGGAGCAGCACTGGGTAGCACCCAGGACCACCAGAGGCAGTGATATCCCCCCAAAAAATATTTAAAAAAGAACATTGTGTGTTTCATTACTGTTAAACTGCATATTGACTGCCTCATCCCCTCCCTGAGCCTTCTGTGAGGGGATGCCCAGTTATCTACAGAGGGGCTTTACCTTGCCCCTCAGTCACAACGATATGATTTTCTGTCCTTTGATGCCATTTTAACTCAGCTACAACTTCCTTCTAGGACTGAGGAGCCATAGGGTCCCCATGCTCTACTCCCTACAGAAAGAGACTTCCATCGCTTTCTCCTGGAGAGTGGTTGATGGGTTCAAAGCACAGGCCTTTCAATTAGGAGATGAATACTTAACCACTGCCTCACCCTGGTGCCTGAAAAGTAAACACTTAAAACTCCTTTAAAATTGAAAATGATCAATCATGCTTTGAACTTCAAACAAGCTTTCCTCTGAGTTGCTCTTTTCTTTCAGAGCAAGATGAAGATGCAGTATTTCATTAGGAGCCAGGAATGACCTAACCTGTTCTGGATGTGTCTCTAACTTATAGAGCCATCTTACAAGGTCAATCATAGGTTCATGTCACAGTTATCACTACCACATACCTCTCCTGTATCAAAGTACTTTCTAAATGTTCACCATAGGAATTCACTGTACTTTCTGCCATTCTTGGAATCTGACTCATAGCAGATCTATAGGACAGAGAACTGTTACAGTGGGTTTCAAGACATTAATTTGTTATGGGAATACAAAGCTTTGGTTTGTTAATTGCAAGGTCAGCCCTTCTGTACATCCAGTTACTCTGTGGGAGAAAAATAAGGTTTTCTACTCCCCTGGAGCATGACAACCTCAGAAGTTCACAGGGTTCATTCAACCTTGTCTTACAGGGTCACAGTGATTCAGAATAGACTCTATGTCAGTAAAAGAGGTGGTGGGGTCAGAGTGCTTGAGTTTGCTTTGTACTTGGCACTGAGTAATTGCTGGACACACAGCAATGGATATTGACCCCATTATCCTACCATAAAATTTGCACAAAATCCACCAGCTCCTTCGCATATTAACAGTTCCAGATCCCTTTATGTCTTCTGGCTTATTCTCAGCCATGTTAATACTATTCTTGGGGTGAGAGGAAACATGAGCATGTGGGGGTGCTTGGGTCTATTTCTGGCAGATCTCAGTACATTTACTTGGTACTTCTAAGTCGTGACCTCTCAGATGCAATTTCACATGTGCAACTTTACTGCATGACTTACAGCATCTCACGGGCAGACAAAAGCCGTGTTTGTTCTGGAGAGCTTCCTAAATTCCTGAAACACCATTCCAAGTCACTTGGTTCCTAAATCCTAGGGAGTTATTTCCCTCCTTCCAACTGAGTCAACTTGAAACTTTTAGGAAAAGTGTACATTTGCTTTCATTGCCACTCATTCTTTACCTTTTAATCCAACACACTGAAGAGCTCAAACCCTGCTGTTTCAAAAGCAAACGTACTGGGGCATTGAACGATTGGTATCACCATTGAATGGGGTGGTGGCAGTGGGTGGCTCATGAGAAACAAATAATAGCACTGACTTGATTATTTCCACCTGTGCCATCCGCCCCAGAAATCATAAACACTGCTGTCTTAAATGCTAAGCTGCTGTGAGGCAAACGAGAACAAAAAGGGACTTAACTTAATATGGTAAAAAATATTGCTTCATGACGATGGTCAGAATGACAAAGATTTCATTTAGATGACGTCTCAACATAGCAGGAATAGAATGTCCCTGGGTGAAGGATCTTAGCTGAAATAATTAGTGAAATTCAGACCCTCATAATCTTTCTGTCTTCTTTTCACTCTCCTTCCTTTAATTTTTGCTTGGTCTCTGTCATTGACTTTTACATTTTATTGTGAATATTTGTCTTTATTTCATTAGACACAAACAATATTGCTGTGTTGTTAAAGGTTAAATTGTGAAACAGCTGCTCAGGTATTTTTATGTTGTTTACAGACTACAATATGTACATTGAATTCCATCAACTCGATAGTGTTATTTTCAATTAAAAAAAAGATATATATGTTCTTTTTTAATGCACTTTTGTAGCATGAACAATTTACCTACCCTTTAAATAAGTCAATGCAGTACAGTGATTTTGTGAGTGATTTTACTGTGGTTTCATGTTCTTGGCAATTTAAATTGATTTTAGACAATGGAAACATATGCATGATTCCTTCTGATTATATCACATGTGCATATACACTCGTTTTATAGAGTAAATAACACATCAGTACAGAAACCTTTCTCTTCTCAAATGCACGTTTCGCTTTGTTCTAGCCATCGTTGTGCTGTACGTGGCGCTCCGAAGGCAGAAGAAGAAAGATACCCTGATGACATCTAAAGAAGACGTCAGAGACAACGTCATCCACTACGACGACGAAGGCGGCGGGGAAGAGGACACCCAGGCTTTCGACATCGGGGCTCTGAGGAACCCCAAAGCGATTGAGGATAACAAGACGCGCAGGGATATAAAACCCGACTCTCTTTGTTTACCTCGCCAGAGACCATCGGTGGAAGATAATACAGATATTAGGGATTTCATTAATCAAAGGCTACAAGAAAACGATATAGACCCCACCGCCCCTCCCTATGATTCACTGGCCACCTATGCCTATGAAGGAAATGGATCTGTCGCAGAATCCCTCAGCTCCATAGACTCTCTCACAACTGAGGCGGACCAGGACTACGACTTCCTGACAGACTGGGGACCCCGCTTCAAAGTCTTGGCAGACATGTTTGGTGAGGAAGAGAGTTATAATCCTGATAAAGTCACTTAAAGGAAAAGGACAGCTAAAACACAACCGAGAGGAGAATCCATTTTAAAAAAAATAGAAAAAGAAAGGGGAAAAAAACACGAATAAAATCTCTCTCTGTCTCTGTCTCTCTCTGTCTCTCTCTTTCTCTCTCTCTTTTCCACACACACACATGGGCTTTTTTAAGACAAGGTTCCTTTAATTATTTGGTTTCTAGCAAGTTGCTATTTTATCATATTGTCAGTTTGGGTTTATTCTGCCAACATGAGATAAATCCTCTAATATATACTTGCTTTGTTTTGTTTTGTTATTTTGGAAACACACTGAGAAGAGCTCAGGCCTCTTAAATACAATTTCCTGACATGAAAACCCAGAAGGAAGATGGCATCATGGTGGAAGAGTGTTAGATTTTTCTTAATTCCACTAAAGTGCCTATTGAAACTCTTATCATTTAAAGTGGTGTACAGGCTCTCTGCTGTGATGGCATCGCGGGATTCAGAGATGAAGAGGACATAAAACAAAGACAAAGTCTTCACGCCAAGGAGCAATAGCAACATGCTGACTCTTCTGATTCCTCCCGAGGAAAAAGAAGAGCGCTTTATGAACTTCATCTTCGTTTCATTCAAATTCTTTGTTTTCCTTTTTTAAACTGTATGCCAAAAACCTCTTTGTTTTCCTGACCTTTCCGGAAATTGAAATAAATGTGCTCCCAAATTCAATATGTAAATCCGGATTTTTAAAAGAAACGTGTGATCTTATGATGAGTTTGCATTAAAGCTGTTCGTTAAAATGTTACTTTCCTTTTCTAAAACGAGAACAATTTAAAAAGAACATTGAAATTACCCCTCTTTATAAAGAGAGGCCTCAGGACTCTGACTCCACATAAAAATAAATACTGGTTTTGTTTAATACTGTACTGGTGTGTGGAAGATTGGTTTTAAAGTGTTGCCACATAATTTAAGCCTCCAGTCATGGGTATAATTTCAAGATAAATGTCTAAGGAATTGGGGGTGGGGTGGGAGTATAATTAATGTAAACATGGGAGAGACATTCTTTACCCAGCTTCTCAGGGCTATTTTTAAACCAAGGGTTCTCTGTTGAACAAATAAAATAAAATATATGTTAAATGTGACATGCTTCAAGTTCATACACGGTGCATTTATAGCATGTTTAAAACATTTTATACATCGATGAAAAGTTTAAACGATCAAAGATTTTTGTAAAGATCATAATAAGAACTGACTTCTAAAGTGAGCACAATCTCAAAATAGGGTAGTTAATTCACTTATTTTACTACATTAGATTTCACTTGTGTGTGTAAGCCATTATTAAATAGTAGCTAAAGTAGTAAATAGTAATTACATAGTAAAAGAGTTTCATCTTTTGTCATCTCTAACAATTCTAATCTACACAATTTCCTACAGCCCTTTCCTTTTTTCCCCCTATTTCTATATAGATTTACAGAGGACAAAGGACTTTTAAAACCCCTAGGTTAAAAAAAAGCCCTAGGTTAATTACATCCCTCCAGAGTATTTCAAGTAAATGGTACACTGTTTAGAAACGAATATATCAAAGGCAATAATTATAAAGTTACATAGTGTTTATATCATGGGTTACTAAACTATGGCGCTATTTATTATAATGTTAACATAGTGTATAAATTGATTTTAAATTGATGGTACCTGTTAGGGGAATGTCCTGGCAAGTAGATTTCTTATTCCTGGCTATCCCTGGGATTTGTAGGACATAGACTTCACAAGAGCTGGTCACCAGGCCTTTGTTAGTAGAGATATTTGCTGGGTTTGCACCAACCTGTTCACTGTTAGGACAAGCAAATAAACCGGAAAGAGGAAAGGAAAAGAAAAAAGAAGATAGCCACAACTTTCTGCTGCAGAGTGGCTGGTTGATGAAAACGTCCCCATTGGTTAACAGCTGCACTCACTGTAGAGTTCACCACTGCCATCGAGTTTACTCTGACTCATACCCATCCAATGGGACCAAGAAGAACTGCCTCTACCAGTGTGTGAGACTATAGTTATTTACTGGCATTCCTTCTATCTTTCCTGTCTAGGTGCCTGTAAAGATAGCGAAGGTAAACATGAACCCAGGAATAGAAATATAGATAACACAGACAAAGGCCCTATTTGCTATCATATACTTTTTTGAAAATCATCTAACTTAGATTTATGTTGCACTGAGTCTTTGTATTTCTCATCACTTTGGGGCCTCTCTGATTTGCATTAGCTTTGTTTTCAATATCAAAGAAAAGCTTCTGTGTTTATTTCCCTCTTTGCTAACTTTGTCTCTGTCCTAAGACTCTGTGAGAAAATCTTTGTAGTGTGCTAGTGTTTAGCATCTTGTAGGAAAGTTTATCTAAATTGTGAAAGGCTGTTGATGTCACGATTAGATTGGGGAGAGAAACTAAGGCAGCTTCTAGGTTTTTCCAGCAACATGATTTGGTACAGAATGATGCATGGATCCTAAAGATGGCTGGTACTGAAGATCACTTTTAGCTGACAAGCACCAATGCATTTTCATTGCACTAGAGAATCCAAGCAGCTTGTATAGCTGGACATCTAGCATAAGCTATGGTGGCATGAAAAGCAAAAAACCTGTTGCGAACCAAGAATATATAGCTGATATAAGTTATTTTCATCAAATGTCTTCATCTCGCTCTTTTATTCTTTTGTAAATCCACATAGATAGAAAAACAGATGGAGATCACATGATAGACTTTTGGAAAACAAAGAACTACTTCATCAAAAATACCTTTTTTTTCCCCCAACAGCATACATGTTCTCCATACCCGAGGTCTTCTCCAGATGGAATATACAGAAATCAAATTGATTATATCTGTGAAGACTATGGAGAAACTCCACATCACCATCTAAAACCAGACCCATGCCTAAGTTTGGAAAAAGATCACCAACTGCTTCTATGCAAGTCAGGTCAAAGTTGAAGAAATAAAAGCAAGCCTAGTAGAGTCTAAATATGACCACCTAAAATTGTAGAACATCTCAAGGGAAGATTTGATGCACTGAACACTAGTGAAAGAAGGTTTGATGAGCTATGAGGGGGGGGGGGACATGAAAAAATATACATATCTAAACAATTATGAAAAAAACAGTAAAAACAGATCAAAGTGAATATCAGAAGAGACCCTGAAACTTGCTATTATGTGCAGAGTAGCTTTGGTAAATGAGAGAAATGATGAAGTCAAAGAGCTGAACAGAAAAATTCAAAGGATAGATTGAGGAGACAGAAGATGAAAATGAGTCATCAAAAATCTAGAGTTAGAAAACTAAAATGGAAGAAATAGAAAGAACTTTAAAAAAATCAAGCTTAAAGTTTCAATATGAAAAGACTTCATGGGTAATATTTCTGTACAATATTGTACAATATTTCTGTATAATATGATTTCTGTATAATTTTGAATCATACAGAAAGTCTCAAACGAAGATGGGAAGACTACAAAGGGCCACTAAGCCAAAATAAACTGGTTCTCATTCCACCATTTCAAGTAATAGCTAATGATACTGGAATAAGAAGTCCCCTTGCACGGAAAGCATTGGCCTAAAGCAAGGGTCTAGAAATTGCTGAAATGCCAATTGAAATACTTTAATAAATTGATAAAGGACTGAAAGTACTCACTCATCTATGTCAAGAAATTTGGAAGACAGCTACTTGACCAATGGTCTGAAAGATACATATTTGTACCTATTTAAGAGAAAGATGAACTAACACAATGCTAAAACTGAAAACAGTGTCATTAACACCACATGTAAGAAGTATTTTGCTGAAGACTATACAACACAGATTACAGCAATACATTGACAGAGATTGCCAGAGATAAGGCAAGATACAGAAGAGAACTTGAAACACGACATGTCATTGCTAATGTTAGATGGACTTTGACTAAAAGTGGATAATACAAGAAAGATGTTTACTAGTGTTTCATTGACTATACCAAGGCATTCGACTGAGTGGGTGATTCTAAAATTTCCATCGTCATGAGAATGAGAAAGCCCAAATACTTCATTGTGCCCATGTTTGGTCTGAAAATGAATCATGAGGCAGTTGTGCCAACAGGAGAGAGACATGATTTCAAAGTTCTATGAACAGACATGCTTTAAAATCAGAGAAGATGTGTACCACTTTTATCCTCCGACCATACTTACTCAAATTTATCTTAAGAAAACAATTATATATGTTGAATTATATGAAGAAACACTGGACATTAGAGTTCAAAGGAAAGCTTATTAACAGTTTGCTGCATGCATATGGCAAACCCTGCTTGTTGGAAATAAATAAAAAGACTTTGAAATCTGCTTTAATTTACTTTAATAAAATGAAGGTCAAGGATTTAAATTTTAACTAAAGATTACAACTCAATGTAAAGGAGACCAAAAATTGGCACAATTGAACCCAGAGGTAACATCATGATAAAAAGAGAAATGTTTGAAGTTCCCAAAATATTCATCTTGCTGGGATCCACTATCAATGCCCAGGAAAGCACCAGTCAAGAAATTGCATAAACACCTTGTCCTCTGCTAGTCTGTTGTACAAGACTTCTTTAAAGGGTTGGGAAATAGGATGTCACTTTAAGCACTAAGGTGTGCCTACTGTAAGTCAAGATATTTTCAATTTATCTGGGTGCATGTGAAAGGTAGACATTGGATAGAAGATTGAAGGCTGACTGAAATATTTGGATTATGGTGCTGGAGCAGTGTGTTGAAAGCATCATAGTATACCAAACCAATAAGCGAATCTATCTTGGAAGAAGTTCACCCAGAATGCTCCTTGAAGAGAAGACTGGTGAGACCTTTTTCTCCTGTGTTTGAACATGTGGTCTGAGGAGACCAGTCTCTGAAGAAGCCTATCAAGCTTGGTAAGGAAGAGGCACAGTGAAGAAGAGGAAGGCCCTTGACAAGGTGATGAGGCTGTGGCCATCATCATGGGGTCAGATATAAGAATATCTTGAAGGTGGCTCTCATCTGGGCAGTGCTTCATTCGGTTGTGCATGGGGTGACTACGCATTGGCGCTGACTCCGTGGCAAGTAGCCACAACGTTATTCTACAGTGATTTAGTAGGTCACACACTGTACTGCTACCAGAAAAGTCACAGGCCAATCTAGTAGCCTAGTAGTATCTTTCTCTGTGGAGAAAGATAAAGCTACCTGTGTATGTGAAGGTTTACATTCTCAGAAATCCTAAAGTGCAATTCTGCCCTGTCTTAGGAAGTCGATATGCGTTAGAGTTAGCTGATTTTCAGTGGGTTTCTTTCTTGTGTTATCATGTAAAGAACATTAGACCATTTGGGAATGTTAATATCTTGAGATTACATTTTATTTATAATAATGTGGTCCCTGTGATATATATGCTAGGTTTGAAGTCAGTTGAAACAGATTCATAGGCTGACTTCAGTCCAAGAAAAGTCCTGAAGAGCAGCAAGTGAAGGAGAGTGTCCAGAGAGCAAAGGTAGATTGTGATGAAGAACTGAAATTGGAATTGATTTTATTGTTGCAAAATAAGGTCAATTTTACCTAATGTGTGTATGTGGATGTGTGTATTTGGAATTTTATATAAGGGAATTTTGTTTGTTGCCAAGGTTTGACTCATGTATATTTTCTACTGCCTTGCATGTTTAACTTTACAGAAATATATATGTACTAATAGTCTGTGTAACATTCATATTACATACCTATCTTTGAAAATGATAAGTCTTATGTTTGCTTAACACATAACAAATGAGAATAATGAGGAATATTAGATAGACTTCTAGTTCTCACATACAGACATGGATGGGCCCCAGAGATCGCATCATGGTTTGAAAATTGTCATAATGTGAAGAAGAACTTCTGTAACTTGCTGTTTTCTGCAGACTCCATGCAGATTATCTGCAGATGGGACTTTTCGTGGCGCCCCAGTGAAGACAGCAGAAGCAGATAGCCTGTCATCAGGCAATGGTTCCAACTTGCCCCGAAAACGCTCTCTTCCATTCCTCCCTGCTTCATCCTGAGTTCCCGTCTCCTTTGGAATGATTCTCTCCTCTTCTGCTGGCACCTCCGGTCTGGTGCTCCTTCAGGGAACTCCTACTCCCTAGGGCTGTTGCCAGCACAGCTCAAATCACCCACCTACCCCTCCTGCACCCTTCTGTTGCCCCCTGTATTTGTTCCCTGTGACAAAACAGCCTGGGCCTTTCCTACCAACTGGAATAACTCTGGATAAGCGGGGAACATGATCTTCTGTGTGATTTCTAAATTGTTCTTTAACTCTTGCTTTCCTGCTCTTCTGCTCTCAGGGAACTTCTAGCTCCTTCTGGTGCCACCAGGAGATTCTGCTTGAGTGGACCTCCCTGGATCTTGCTCTGCTGGGTTCACATTGCTCTTAGAGCACACTACTCGTTCACAATGAAAACCATCTGGACCTTGATCTTTTGGTGACATCAACTACTCCCAAGCAAGTCTCCCCCCACTCCCATCCCCAGCTGCTGTTCTGCTTCACTTCCAGAAGCACCTTCTCTTCCTCCTGCACAGTCAGAACTGCCCAAATCTTTCCTGTTTTTGAGCATCAATATGCAGAGCTGTTCCTAGGTCTCAGCAGAGAGCCCCAACCTCTGTAGGTCTGAAGTGATCAGGGTTGGCCTTCTTGCCTCTCCTGGATCGTCTAGGCTCAATAGGTCAGTGCACTGGAGCCCCTGATGCCAATTAGATCCACCCTTCCTGACCTAGTCTTACCACCTCTGCCTGACCCATGGCACCATGTTTGTTAGCAGATAGTAGATATCTTATTCTTGCAGTAAATGCAACGTTCTTGGATAAAGACAGTCAATATATAAAGAACAGGTAGAATCTAAAAGTGCATTTACACTGAATTCCATTGTAAACTACAAATGTCTTATTGGATAATGTCTGTCCGTGTGTGTGTTGTATAGCTGGTTTTTTTTTTTTTTTTTTTTTTTTTTAAGGCATCACTGCCCTGGTGGTGGGTAGGAGGCCCAGCCTTTGCTCCTGGGAGCCGGAATCGAACCTCCATCCCAGTGGGCCGCAGTCCCGCGCACAACCACTACGCCACCGGGGCTCAGCCATGTTGTATAGCTGGTTTTGACCCACAGCACCACTATGTCTAATAGAAGGAATCACTGCCCATATGGCACCATTCTCATAATTGTTGTTCAAATCCATTGTACAGACATATACAAAACACACACATGTTCTTTCCATTTTTGAACTGCCTGATTTGCAATCTTACTGTCCATAAATTTAGTGTGGCTCTCTGAAAATTCAGAGTCATGTGGTTCTTAGCTCTCATCATGTGAAGACCAATTCATGGTGATTTCAGGAGGCACCAGTAGATTTTACTCAAGCCTTTCAGGACTGTACACTTTCAGAAGTAGATCAAAAGATTTGCTTCCCAAGTGGGCTCAAACTAATTATTCACATTGTATTCTGCAACACAGCGTGTCAGCTCCTGGTAAAGATATCAGCATCTGAACATCATTGATTCTGTATACGCATCCTACTCAGAAAAAAGATGGCAGAACGCAGAAGTTTGCTGGAGTATAAGCTAAAGACTTCATTATAAAGCATGAAAAATTTGATTTCTAAAGAAGGATCAATTTGAAAATATCACAGTTTGTGTTTCATTTTAAAAATCTGTAAAAATGGTCCATATACTAAATAGACTTCCTTGAAATTTTCAATGCAATTATCCCCTTCTTTTAATTGTGCCCTTGACTTAAGTTTCCCTTTAAGAAAACTACGTTAGCCCTCATGATATTTCTGTTTTGTAGACTGGTGTTATGAGGATCTGACTTATATGTGTTTCTTTAGCCATATAACCAATACTTTGCACATCTCCTTGCAGTATTCCAAACCCATTTATTTGAATATTGACTTATTTTCCCCTATAGGGTGTAACTGGAAGTCTAGGAAATGAAAATATGGAATGAAGTTCCTTCCCTAACTGGGATAAGACTCTGCTCTATAGACATTATTTGGGGAAAATATTTGTGTTTCTTAGTGATTCTTCTTTCTTTACCATTGCCTCAACTCAGAGGAGACTTTTCTTTGTTCTTTTTCATGAGAACTTTATGCTCCAGCCATTGAGCAGTTTCCAACCCCACGTTACCCTCTCAGTTAGAGGAGAACTGTTTCTAAAGGTTTCTGAGACTGTAAATCATTAGGGGAGCATAAAGTCTTATCTTCCTCCTGAAGAGCTCATGGGTCTGGACCTCCAGATGTGTGATTAGCAGCCCAATGCTTATCAAACTGTGATCGAAGTAAAAAAAAAATCCAAAAAAAATATGTCCTTTGACCTGAAGAAATTCTGTTCTTTCAGAAAATCTACAAATCAGAATTTGCTGTTGCTGTTAGCTGGCACTGTGTCAAGCTTGACTCATGGCAACTGTTTGGGCAAGAGAACAAGATGGTTCCACTACGCCCTGTGCCATCCCATAATCATACTTGATGTTTGCTCCCATGGCTCCAGCCACTGTTTCAATCCTGCTCTTCGATGGGCTTCCCTTTTCCATGCCCTTCTGCTTCAGGAAGTGTGATATCTTTTCCCAGGGACTCCTTTGTCTTGATATCCTGCCCAGAGAATGTAATACCAGCCTCAATTCTGAGTCTCCTTAGGCTTGCACTGCTTCCAATAAACATTTGTTTGTTCTTCTAAAAGAACATATTATTTTCCATGGTCTTTGTCAAGAATTTCATATGCATTGATTCATCTTCAATCTTCCTTATTCAATGTTCAACTTTCACATGTATATGATGCTATTGAATATATGACGCTTTGGACAGGCACGTCTTAGTTCTTAAAGCGTCATCCCTGCTCTTTAAGTTTGTACAATCTGCATGTCACAAGTTTTTATTTCTAGTCCTTTATCAGCTTTTTGAAATATTTCAATTGATATTTTGTTGATTTATAATGTTTTTTTTTAACTAATACCTTCAGTACAGCTTGAATTGTTTCCTTCACTGCCATTGGTACCTGATCATATGCTACTTCTTGAAATCATTGTAAATCAACCAGTTCTTTTTGGTACAGAAATTCTATGTATGCTTTCAATTTTATTTTGATGTCCCCTATATCATTCAATATTTTTCCATAGATTCCTTTTGCATTGTGTCTCAGAGATTATTTTTCCCCTTTGGTCCTTTCCTTTTGAGATATGTTAAGCATTTTCTTTATTTTTTTACTGTAATTCCAGGTCTGTGCACATTGAAATAGATAAGGTTTTGTGTGCCAATCTGGTTGGACTTACCATGATGCAGCTCTGAGTGCTGGAGCAGCCATGTGGATATCCTGCAAATTCAGAGATGCTTACATGCTCACTGATTTTGCTTTCTTCCTGCAGTTGGTGTCATTGCTTATGGTTTGTGAGATTGAGGAGGACTTCATAGATCAGTGTCGAGGATGAGGACTAATGTTGAACTTCTGGGCTTGAACATCACTGGGTTCAGATACTTTCTTAGTGGCACATGCTTTACATAAAACTCTCTCTTATATATATATGAGTTTATGTGGATTTGTTTCCCAAGTTTACCCAGACTAAAACATACATCTTATTATAATACTTTAGTTTGACTTCTAGAGTTGCCTTTTTAACATTTTCTATTTAGCTCTTTCCATTCATCATCTTTTCCATTTGCTTCAGCTATTATACATTCAAGACCAAGTCCCAGAGTGTCTTCTGACTTTCACTTCATTGGTTCTTTCTTGATTTTCAATGAACTTTTTGCTTTCATCATGTATGAATTTTTTGATGCCATCACATGACTCATCAGGTTTTAGATATAATGTTCAATGTGTCAATTCTGCTATTGAAATGTTCTTGATTTTCAGGGAGAATATACCCCAAAACTTATTTTGGTTTTCCTTGGCATTTAAAAATAAACTTATTTTCAACCTTCCATACATAGGATGGTCTGTTCCATAATTAGTCACTGGTCTGGTTTTTGCACTAATATTGAGCTACTCTATAATATATTCCTAGTAATCTAATCAATTTGACACATAGAACTCACAGTTAAAACTCACAATTTAGCAGGGCTCCAAGGGAAGGAAAATGGTTAGCATATGTAAGACTACACTCATTGGGCCACAGCAGTGACTGCTATCAAACGGTGGTCAATTCTCCCTCTGTTCCCTTCAGCTTCTAAGCTTTGTACTCTCTTAGTCTCTGCTTCCATGTACATGGAAGACATTCTGCTTCTTTGACTCATAGTCCTATAGAATTTGCCCTGCTTCCTTATTCTAGAAAGGTCTAACAATGGTTGACGCAGTCTTCTTGGGTTGTTTTCTGGTCTCACCTGCTCCTTTGGTTCTGCCCCATGGTCTTTCTGCTTCAGTGTCTAGTAGGGCCTCATATATCTTCAGGCAGAGATCTCTAAATGACTACATTAGTGCCTTAAATTTCTTTATGGTTCTGGGATTTTCCCACCAGTGTTCCAGGGATGGCACTTGTATACAGGGAAATGACTGATTGAGGTGTAGTGCTTGCCTTTTAGCAAATCCTATCCCCAAGAAAATGAAAGATGATCTCTTGGTTCATACTCTCTAATAAGGCGTACAATCAAAATACACCCCACTATAATTTTGTTCATAGCCATAACAGAACTACTAGGAAAATGTGATTTTAACCCTAGGCATAGAGACTAGAGTTTATAATATAACAAATAAAAGATTGTGGCTAGAAGACAATTTTAATTGACTGCATTTCACCTTCTTATCATTTTGATTGCCCCCTCCTGCACTGTATTTAAAATTTAGAATTATCTGGGAGGTTTTATAAAATATCCAGCTCTGGCCCTACCATCAAAATATCAAAATCCTAAAGGCAATAGTTATCATAACAGAAATATTTAGCATGAATAGATATGTTTCAAATTCTGCAGTGATAAGCTGAAAATGTATAAAATTTCCTCGTCAAAACAAACATATTGATATCAACTCAATTATGACTCACAGCAATGCTATAAGGCAAGGGTGAATTACCTATGTGTGCTTCTGAGACTGTAACTCTTTATGGGAAGGAAAAGACTCACCTTTCTATTGAATACAGATCATGAAAGCAGGAGAATTTCATTGGTTGACCTTTCTAGTGCAGCATGTGCTTTTAGGGACAGTGTGTGCTTTTTTACCTAAGGTGGTCAGTTGCCAAGCATTTCAAGGTTAGGCATTCTCCAGCAGGTTATTTTAAATTCCATTTAGCTTGGTTTGACTAAATATGGAATCAGAGCACATCCTGGGGCAATCAGTTGCAGAGACCATGTTGTGTTTCAAAGGACATCTGTAAATTTAAGCATCAAAGCATTTTACTTTAGAAGTTTCTTCGTCCTCACTGCACAGTATCCTCTTTAGATGATGCCATTGTAGATATCCCCATATCCTAAGCAGGTTTTGCTGGGATAATGGAAGAGAGGACTATTTAAGTTCAGAAAAAATGTAACTTCAAACATGACACATTATCCATATTGCATCCCAAACCAAACTTGGTATTGAATAAAAATTGTGGTCTATTGATTTGAGATTATAGGTGGACATTGATTGGTCCTATTATTCTTGAGGGACAGAACTTCTATCCTGTGTGCTAAGGAAGTGAACAAAATACCTCATGAAACAAGTAATGAGCAAAGAACTCTCTGAGAAGTGACTTGGTAAATACCTTGACTTTGAAGCCAGGTCCCAGTCAAATTATGACCAAGAACTGTACTTAGTGATAATTCTGAAGCATGCTGGGCCAGAACAACAGCTAGATCAAATGTAAAAAATGATACCTGAAACACAAGGATGAGCTGAGCAATGGATTAGAAAGTTGCTTGAGCCTCAGCAGAGTGTTAACCCCTTCCCATTTGAAAGAGCCATCTAAACAAAGAAGTGTTCACCTAAAGTCCCTTTTCTCTTCATGAAGGGGACCAAATTCACTCCAGGAGCGAAGTGTACTTGTGCATGTTCAAGGAGTCCTCCATTTTTGAGAGGGAACTGCTTCATTTCTTTCATGCTTTCACAAAGCCATGGCTTATCTCTTTGCTGCTGCTACTGCTGTTTCTGTGTCTGTGGATGTGTGTGTATGCAAATGCAGCTTGTCTCTTGATCATTGCAAGCACACTGGTTTGGAGCTTGGTAGTTCTCCCATGAGTTACAGCCTGACTGCCAGTTCTAAATGAAGTTCTGTTTGAAAACCATCAATTGAAAACATTTTCCTAAGGTCATCATTAAGCTTTCTTTGTACTCCTTTATTGGTTGACTGTCCCTCTTCTAAAGTACCAAGTACTATGTATTTTATGTCTTTTACAAAACTAATAGTAGTCTTTCTAATTGTTATAATTTATTTATACATACTTCTCTTTCATTGAAAGAAAACATTCAAATAATTGTTGTTTTATTTTGTGGATAATAATCACTATTCTCTAAGCATAGCATGTTATCAAACATATTTAAAAGAAATATGTGAATCTTTTGAAGAATGATTGTGGCTGCTAGGTGGCTTTGAGGTGGATCAAAGTCATCGTGACCTTGTACATAAGAGAAGAAAGTGTGACCCAGAGCTTAAAACTAACCATGAACTCATGTGTGGCAGGACAAGATGTTGTCCTGTCCTGCTCTATCATAAACATACTTGCTAACTGGGAGCCCATTGTTTGAACCAACATGTCAATCAATTGTATTCATGGCCCTCCTCTTTCACTAAACCACTCCTTACCAAGTTTGATGTTCTTCTCCAAAGATAAGTCTTCCTGATTAGATGGCTCCAGAAATTGAGAGAAAGCATTCCTATCATTGCTTCTGAAAAGGCCTTCTGACTGTAGTATCCCCAACAAAGATTTGTTCTTTTATAGGTATTTAGTGATATATTCAAGATTCTTTCTAATATCATAGTTCAAATGAATCTATATTTTTGTCTTTCTTTTTTATTGTACAGCTTCCACATGCAAAAGACCATGATCGGTTCAGGCATGAGTTAATTGTAACAGTGACATATTTGCATTCTAACTTTTTAAATATGTCTATTTGGGGCAGAAGATTTGTCCACTGAATTGATTTCTTCACTTCTGCAATTACAAGGAAGGAGAAATCTTTGACAACTTTCATCTCTTTGCCATTTATCATGCTGTTTCCCATTGCTCCATTTGTAAGAGCAATCATTTTCTTTATGTGCCCCTTGATCTTTGATGTTCATCAGTAAACATGTTACCCTCAATTTCCAGAAATGACGTTGTGTCATCTGCATACTACAGTGTTAATAAATTCTCCTCTAGTCCTTGTACCAATCTCCTTATGACATAATCATTGTGAATTATAAGTAAACCTATCTAGGTAGTCTCTTAATAGATTTTGTACAGTTGAATCAATGAGAATATTTTACTCTGAATATTAAGTTTAAGTTTAAATCGAAGTGCCATGCGTGTGATACTATGTTCAGACATAAACGTATTTATTTTTAAATACCAAGTACCCACCACAGGGGACAAAATCATATGTGCAATTCACTCAAGTAATCCTCTTGTGTCAAAAGCAACCAATTAATTTGCTGTGCAGGCAACTTTTTAATGTTGTATTAGCGTAAAATCTCCTATGTTATTGAGAAAACATTACTCATAAAAAAGCATTAATTAAAATAGGGACCCAAAGCAGGACTTCATTAAAATGTACTAGCCTGACAGGTAAATAAGGAAACTCCAAGATAAACAAAGCTTACAACCTGGTTAGTGTTCATATTCTCTCAATTTTAGAGAGGATTTAAAATGTGAGTGCATATATATTTGCACGCATTTCTCTCTCTCTCTGTATATATATATATATATATATATATATATATATATATATATAACATTCTGCAGTGAAGGAAATATCTGGTTGTATTTGAAATCACCATACATTTACTTTTTTAAATAAAAATACAGAGACCAAGTAGCTATTTCAGAAGGTAATATGACAGGAGTCTCTTTCTCTCTCTCTTAAATAATGAGTCATTAAACTGATGGACAAAAGGAATGAACAGAGCAAAGACTCAACCTTTTCTAATTGTAGTTTATAATGAGCATTTATTATACAATTCTTTACATTCTTGAAATGCTGAAAAGGTCATATGCAAAATATAATGTCTTGCATATGAATGCTCAGGCAGACAGACACAGCAATGGAAGGGATCTGAAATAATTACCCTTAAAATCTTGATTCAGAATGCCATCCATAAAATACTTAAGATAAAAAGGTACTCACAAAGCATACTAGGAGAGTTATTACATGTTTTGTTCTCATAAGAGTGCCACATGGTGGCACAGGAAAGCATTTGCTTTTTAATAAATACTACTTTTTATATTACTTTGCAAAGCTTAGAGAATCATCATAGAAAAATAATAGTATGCCACACACGTGCAAACACACAGATTTTAAGTAAAAAACTATTACTACTAGAGATTTGGCTCACATACGCTTGGGTTTATACCAAATGAAAGGTGTTGAAATGTGTCTTTGAAATCAGAGTGGCTGCACATAAGTTCTCACAATCGTATAATTGTCTTACTCATTCATATGTGGTTGCCTTTAAAAGAAATTTAGTGAAAACCACTGCTTTCAAGAAGACCTAGTGGCCCAATTAAATTCCAGCAGCTAGCATGGCAAGTTCAGAGTCTGTGGAGATGGTTTCAGGATCCTCAAGCATGCAGCACACATACCGGGGACTCATTGTGAAATGACTTGCTTTCAAAATTGGGAAGAGCATTAGTCAGAAAAATGTCAGCAAAGTTACTCCTAGAGCTCTTTATGCTTCATGGCAAGGTATCTGTTCATTAATGGAGGGTAGTCAGGGCTGCCCTCTGAGAAGTCTGTGGGAACCCAGACATAGCTACCCTGCAGCCCAGACCTAGTCTCTCAGAAAGATTTCTCCCTCAAAAAAACACAGATAGTTTTTCAAGTACCTATGAACATGGCCTGATTGTGCGGTGTCTAATGGAATGGCTAACAGATGGATAGTTCGAACCCAAGAGTCACTGCAAGGGAGAAAGCTGTGTTCCATAAACATTAGTCTACAGCCATTGTGTTAATTAGGACTCAGAGTGACAGTACGGGAGAGAGTAGAGCTGTCCTTCAGGGTTTCCACAAATGAAAACTTTGCAGAAGACAACTGTCAATCTTTCTCCTACAAGGTACTTGGTGGATTCAAACCACCAACCTTTCTCTTGACAACCTGGTACTTTCACTGCTATGCCCTAAGAACCCTCTGGCCTTGAGCAGTTGGTGGGGCACTTCTACTCTGCCCTAAAGGGTCCCTATGAGGTGGAATGGACTCAATGACAAGCAAGGATATACAATATTTTCAAATCTTATTTTTAAAACTTTATACATAAGATGCGGAATGCAAAAAAAGGTGTGAATGAATATTTATTGGATAGAACCAACCTCATAGCACATACAAATGACCACTACTTATAATGTGATTTAAGCCACAAGTCTTCACTTTCCTGTATTTTCGATATTTCCCCAATATTACTCATTAAAATTCATGAAGTAAATATATCTCACTTTGTTACTCAATTATTACATCACAGCCTTGTTATATGACCCACCTACATTTCATGGCTCATAAGATAAAGTTGAGGAGTAAGAAAAAAAAAACAAGTAAAAGTAGTAGCAAAAACAAACAACTTCACAAATTTCTGATTTTATACCTAGCAAAAAATGGTTCTACATACAATGAGAGGAAAGAAATGCTTATCGTCTCAGACCAATTCATTTCAGTCTCCAATATTCTTGATTTCTGGAAACAGATGACTGTGCCATAAAATGAAGTTGGGCATTTGAAAATCAAACTATTCTATTATTGCAAATGTTTCATATTTCACTCTGTAGCTTTCATTCACATGGAAAAAAACATTTTTTATCTTCAATTTCTGAGTTACTACATTAGAACCTTTTCTTTCTTCGTCTCCCAGAGGTGAAGACTGAGGATTTGAGAAGTTATATAATGTCCCTTGGCCTCACAGGTAATAATTTTCAGAACCATGATATGGGCATTTTTCAGACCGACTTTACTAGCTAAGCTCTTACCATATCATTTCATTGTCTCCCCTTGACATACCTAAGTCTGATAATCTTTTACTTATCTCTAACCTATTTCATTCTGTACTACATATAGAAGTTGTTTTAAAATGATTTCTTGGGCTGGTTTTCAATCATTGGCACACATAACCCCTTCACATTCCTCAAAGAAAGGGTAACTTCCAACTTCATAGAGTGACAATTGATTGTCTTTCTTCCATAGCCTCTTATCCCCTCTATTTCCCATATCTCTTATTTTGGAGGGATGTCAATATGTAGCTCAGAAATTCCAGTGACACACAGCCTTGCATTAGAACACAACACCAATGCTCTAGAAGAGGTTTTGGAATTTGGTATGAATTTCGTTTCCGCATAAACGTAAAACTAAGTCTATTGCGATGAAGTCAGTAGCCACTCGTAGCAATCCTATAGGAAAGGATAAAGCTGCCCCATAGATTTTCCCAAAACTATAAATGGTTATAGAAACAAAGTCTTATTTCTCTCCCCCATAGAGTGGCTGGTGGGTTTCAACCTCTGACCTTGAGGTTAACAGCTCCATGCTCATGGCACTGCTGTCACTGCAAAAAATGGGGTGAGGGGCCCTATCTGACCTCTTCCATTTCCCTTTTGCCATAAAGTAGAAGTGTGACAGGCCTCCAACCTCCGTCTTTCTTACCTACTTTGATAGCAATCATTCCTCCCAGAGCACTCTAATTCTCGGCTGGATTTGACAACTCCTTGCAGCCACAACACCGAAATCTAGGAAAAAATTCGTAATTAACGGCCCTTCTCAAGAGAGTTAACAGATTCATAGCAGGTCAGGATTCATAAAGAGTAAGCATTCAGTCATTAGTTCATAGCATCATCTCTTCTCCTTCAGAAGCCAAGTCTGTCTGCGGTCTTGGGTCTCTTAGCAACACAGACCCTTGGCTTCTGCCTCCATGGGCCAAGAAAGCCACTAGGAATCTGCCTCAGAGTCTCAGCCTGGAGCTGCTGCTCTGGTCGGCTTTATTGTCTCCTTGTACAAGTCTTTGCTCTAGGCCTGCCCTCCTTTCTTGTCCCAGGGTCTCCTGTCCTCTGCTACTGATGCCTTCACTTTCAGTCACCTCCACTGCAGAGAGCTCCAGTGGGGTTCCAATGCTTTGGGGGCCTTACCTCCTTAATATCTCCTCCTTTTAGTCAAGGAAGTGACAAGTAAAACTGACCAAACCCCTCTTTTAGGGTTACAAATCCCCTATTTCCATCATCCCATCCAGTGTTTTGGTGGGAATTAGAGAAACATGGGTAGCAAAACCATATTAAGAAATTTCTCAATGGCAGCAATACAAGAGAGTGTCTAACATGATAAAAAATTAAAATTACTTCATAAAAATAAAAACTTCCTCCAGAGGAGCTGAGGCGAAGGGCTCAGGCAGAAAGAAAACGTTCTGTGGACCATGAAGGCAGCAAATGTACAGATGTGCTTATCACAATGGAGATGTGTGTGGATTATGATAAGAGCTGTGCAAGTCTCTGATAAAATGATTAAACAAGCAAATAAAAAACTAAGAAATTTCGCTCCACTACTGTTAATAGCACTACTTTTGTTTCCTTTGTAAATGTTTAACTAGTTTATTTTGCTTTTGTTTTTCTGGCATAAAAATAGCTTTTAAAATTTTCTTTGTAGCTTTCATTATTCTTGTCTTTTATTACTGATATAGTTATATCTTTGCACACCTATAACTAAATATATGAGGATGGTATAACCAGCAATTTATATGCTACAACATTTTATGTAGTATATGTTACTAATGAGATATACCAAACAAGCAGAAAATATCCCTCAAAGCAGACAGCCTCAAGTGTCCTTTGTAGTAACTCAAAGATATACTAAGTTGGGTAATACCTCCACATTTGTGGAAAATGTGCATGCAGAGAGGGTATGTGTGTGTTTATGTGTGTGTGCATATGCATAAGGGCATTCTTGGAGCAGATATGTGTCCAAGGTTTATATGTAGAATATAGAAGGATGTGTGCATTTTATGAATACTGTGAATGCATGTGTGTTTAATGTGTATATGTGAGTATTTACTGGCTATATATAAGCCTGGTGTGTGAATTTGTATTCATGTTTGTGAATGTGTGTGCATGCAGATTTTTTGGCATCCAAAATGTGCTTATAGTTTGGAATATACACAACCCAAACTAAATTAAACAAAAATATGTAGCCAAATGTGTTGCTATCACATGAGTTCCATCTCTGCAAGACATAGTAGAACTTTCTCATAGGGTTTTCAAGATTATCACATTCTCAAAAATTAGATCTTTTGAGATATACTTCATATAAAGAATAATCTGATCATTCAACCATATTTAGGTGATTTTTTTTCAATCACAATTGCAATGAATTTCAGAAAATTTTCTTTTCATACTTGCTATTAACTTCCCCTTCCTAGTCATTCTCCCATACCAGGCATCTACGTGGTTACTCTCTATATAGATCTATATGTCCTACATTTCTTATAGAGAAAGTCACACAAAGTAAAAGGCCATAATATAAGGCAAACAAACAAATAAAGCCAACAGCAATTGTGGCAGTCATGTACTTATGTTAATTTTATGATTGAAATGTAGGGGTGGAGTCTAGCCTATTAATCTGGAGATAGCCATTGAGTATCCGACAAGGCCTCTGTGTGGGCATGGCTTTCTCCTGAGACTTCTGGGAAATCTCATGATATTTCCCTCGTGAAGAAGAGAAGTTATTTTCCCCAGTTGTTGTGAGTTAGGCTCAGAGGTGATGAGTCACAGAAAAGACAAGATGGGAGCGTCTGAGAAGCTGGAGGAGCTGGCAGAGAAACCACATGGCTTTGCCCTGATGGAGCCAGACCTCTGAAGCTGGAGTGACATGCTGTTGATAGACCCTGAGGCCTGGAAGAGAGGAGCTGTGGGGAGACCCCTGCTGTGCCAGAATTCTGCACCTACTGACTTGTGACTTCGTGAGTCGGAAGGAGACTTTGTAGACTGATTTTGGGCGTATGGGTTAATATCGGACTTACAATTTTGTACTGGACTGGATTGGGATGCCTTCTTGTTGTCACATTCCTTTTGTATATAAACCCTTTCCTTATATCCATATGTGTTTCAATGGAATTTCTTCCTCTAGTCTACCCAGACTAACACAGCAATAATCAGAAAAATCAAAATAAAAAAGTCATAAAATCTTAAAAGCTTAAGCAAGTTTAAAAAGGGAAATCAAATGACAGGATCTTACATTATAACCTAAAAACGTGTGCCCTAAGCCCCTTTACAGTGCTCTCTGTTTGATAGCAGGGCTAGTCACATCCCTGGACTGTGGTCAGAGAGGATTCGCTGGAAACTTGGTCCACATAAGAACTCTGCACGTGAATCTATTGCTTCCGCTATCTCCCATAGCCCTTGTGTAAACCAAGTATTCACTATACAAGCTCTGATACTATTTCTTGCTTTTGATTTAGGTTTTAGTGATTGCAATCCTCATATCACATTAGGAAGCTCATGTGCTTCCTACATGTGGACTTATTTGACATCTTACTTGTTTATTTTAAGACATGATTTTAAGACACCAATGAGACCCCTGGTAGTGCAGGATGGCACATAAGGCTGCTAATGACGTTCAGAATTACCAGCCAGTTCTGGGGGACAACGAGCTTTCTGCTCCCATAAAGAGTCACTCTCAGAAACCCAAAAAGACTGTTCAACTCTCAGCTACGGGGTCGCTATCACTTGACATTGACTGGATGGCAGTGAGTTGTCTTTTGTTTTTGTGTTTAAGGAATCCAGATACAATTCTTTTCGATAGTCCATGAAGGGTGTTTTATGATATGAAAGGACAGAGTTTTAAATAGCACATAGCCTGAGCTACCAAGGGCTCCATAGAACCCAAGTCAAAACTGTGTAATAGGAACAATGGTAGACGGCACAGTCTCATAAGTATTGTGAAGCATTTCCCTGTGGGAGTTTTCTCCTCCTGATTCAATGACCAAGATAAATAGCATTGTCGTCTCTAAGGTATACATGCTATTCCGCTCACTTCTTGACTTCAATTTCTGGTAAACTGTACTCATCACCCTTGTAGAGGTGTGTGTTGATTTGGGGTGACCTTACCATAATGTTGTTTTGTAGCAACTGAACAGTATTCCCCCTTTTCTGATATCTTCATGAATTGATCCCTGCTGGGGTGAGGTCTTCTTTATTTGAGTGGTTTTTAAGATGTATTTATAAAAGAGCTGAGACAGGTAGGGTCCATGGGTACCAGCCAGACTCTCTACCTTGCTCCTTAGGAGACCAGATTTGAAGACCACATGACCTTAGAGCAGAAGTCTACCTTTTTCATGTTTTGTTGTTGCTGTTGTTTTCAATCCAAATAGTAATGAACAACATTTGTGGTAGATTAAAAATTGTTACTATTTTCATATCTTATTCCTGGCACCCTTCCTCTCTGGTATCTGTTATTCTTCCTCCTGGCAGGATGTGTGTGGTTTTGTACCATTCATCGTGATTGGTGCCTGTGATAGTTATATAATTGTCAATTTAAGGATTGATCATGTAGGGGTGCAGTCTAGTCTTTCACAGTTCACAGTCAATGTGGCTTCTGTGTGGGCATGGCCTTCTGAGAATTCTGGGAAATCTTGATATTCTTTCTTGGAGACAGAGATATTTTATTTCTTTGTCAATCCCTGGGAGACATTGCAGCTAATTACGATGATACACTAAGTAAAAGAAGCTATATGGACCTACCCTGATGCAAACAGCCATTTGAAGCTAGAGAAGCCACATAGAGACCCCTGCCAGTGTTGAGATGCTTATGCCACCAATGGATCCAAAGATTTTCTACGCATTGCGCCATGACTGTTCTGCACTTGGCATCATTGCATGTGTTTAGTGAGTCTGAAGAGAACTTTATAGATTAGTATCAAGCATATGGACCAGTAACAGATATATGGACTGGGTCTGGACTGGGTTGGAATTCTTTCTCTATGTTCAGTACCTCTTGTATATAAACCTCTACCTTATATCCATATGAGTGTCTCTGGAAGTTTGTATCTCTAGTCTACCCAGACTAAGACAGTGTTAGTCCAAGTACACTAGAGTAACAAATTCATATACACATATATGAATATAAGGGTAAGGTGTGTATATGAGAAAATGAACACTGAGAAAGCATCCCAACCAAGGCCAGTTCAAAGTCATAGGTCCGATACTAGCCCACATGCCTGATATCAGTCTATAAAGTCTCCTGCTGACTCATGAAGTCACAGGCCAGTGGGTGCAGTACCCCAGAACCAGCAGGGGTCTCCCCATGGCTCCTCACTTCCAGGGCTCAGGGTCCATCAACAGCATCCAGTGGTGGTAGAAGCAATTCAGCCCTGGCAGGGGTCTCCATGTGGCTTCTCCAGTTTCAGAGGTCTGGTTCCATCAGGGTAAGACCATGTGACCTCCCCGCCAGCTCCTTCAGCTCCTGGGATGCTGCCATCTTGTCATGTCCATAGTTTGTCCTCTCTGAGACTAAACCCCAACAACTGAGGAGATGGTCTCTTCACAACTGAGGGAAATATCGCAAGATTTCCCAAATGTCTCAGGAGAAAACCATGTCCACACAGTGGCCTAATTGGCTACTTAATGGCTATTTTCAGATTAATAGGCTAGACTCCACCCCTACATCCCAATCATGAAATTGGCATAACAAATACATCACCACCACAGCCCCTTCCACCCCTCTACCCCACGCCCTTCCACCTGCCATTTCGGTATTGCTAGTCTCATTCCTGTTCCCAGTTTCTGTTTGTCATGAGCACTCTCTCTTGCCTATTACCTATTTACATGTTCCGTTTCTCTCCAGAATGGGAAGCAGCACTGGGGTCATGAGAGTGCAGGTGTTGTGCAGGAACCAGCAGTATTCTGCATGATCCATTGGAGCTCTACTGCATCCTGATTGACTTCTCCCTTGCCTGACACCACTCTGTGGGTGATGTTCCATTGTCTACTGATGAACTTTGGGTCTGACCTCCCACATTCTCACAAATGTATTTGTGTTTGTTCCTTTGTTTCTTATGAATCTTCTGATGTCTGTTACCTGGTCCTGATGATACATCAGGATCACACCTGCTGGTGTGTTTCTTCCATGTATGCTTGTTGATTCACCATTCACATCAGTCTCACTGTTTTCTCCTCCAGATTGTTTATCCTGCCTATCTTATCTAGATAAGCATGCAGAAAAAATGATGAAAACAAAAACAGGAAGAGCAAAGTAAAACAAGAAAGGAAAACAACAGCAACAAAACAAGCAGTGACAGAAGAAGAAAAGAAGAAGAAGAAGAAGAAGAAGAAGAAGAAGAAGAAGAAGAAGAAGAAGAAGAAGAAGAAGAAGAAGAAGAAGAAGAAAAGCCAATAAATAGCCTCAGGACTGTTTGTTGACCCTTAGGCATATTTTCCAGTCAAGTCTGAAGGAATGCTATACCCTAGACCCAAAGTCTATGTTTGTTATTCTCCCAGGGCTTCATTGTTTTGCTCCCTGTGCTGCTTTGTTGTACATCCTTAATGTTTTTTCCCGTTGAGGTGGGGTCAGATGGAGCATGATTTCAGCACTGTGCCTTCAATGCTGTTCCTTGTAGTGCTAAGAGACAGTGGGGGATGTCTTGTCTCATGTCAGGACTGGTCCTATTGCCCTCTGTGCATTGGGTGCTCTGAGCAGGAATAAAGTGCTCTGCACTTGGTGGAAGAGGATGTGTTCCTCTCACCTTCCTTCTTCATTTGCTTCTGTTTTCTCTAATCAGATGTACCCCTCTCCCCCAACTATGGCTTCAGTGTTGTCGTCTAAAGTGCTTTCTTCTGGGAAGCAGGGGGTGGTGGGAAGGATGTTCACATAATTAGGATTTGGGTAGGTCCTGCACACCTCTCTGTTGGTTTCTTGCTTCATGCCAGTAGGTTGTGTTCAAGTTTTGGCAAACTGGGTTGAAATTGGTCCCTCTCTCTACTGTGGAAATGTAAATAACACCCTCTCCTTGCATGGATTAGTGCCCTGTTCCCCCACTACCCATATACTTTTTTTCTTTCCCCTTCCTTTTCAGTGGCAGGGAAAGGAAATGAGGGTTAACAAACCTAGGGACATGTAAACCATAAGTGATCTAAAAGTAATAGAGAAATAGATCTATGTACAAATATTTATGTTAAGTATCAAGGTAGCAGATGTATATTGGACCTTTACACAAGTACTTCCTCAATGCAAGAACACTTTGTTCTAATTACCTGGCATTCCATGATGCTCACCTTTCTGATACAGTCACTGAAGACAAAATGGGTGCATACCAAAAGTGGAGAAAAAGCTGATGGTGCCCAATTTTCGAAAGATATAGTGTCTGGAGTCTCAAATGGCCATCTAGCTGAGGAGTAACAAAACCCACTTAGAGGAAGCAAGCCAGCCTGTGTGATCATGAGATGTAAAGGGTATTAGGTCTTAAGCATCAAAGATCCAGAGCAACAAGAACTACAACAGCAAATATGAATGAGGGCAAGAATGGAGTGAAAACCCAAAGCCCATCTATAAAGGTGAGCCAATCAGTTTGCTGTATAGCACTGATGAAGCACAACATTCCTTGATTTCTTTAATGTTTTTCCCTCCCCCACTATCATGACTCCAACTCTACCTTACAATTCCAACTAGTCCACCGCTTGTACACTGGTACAGAAAGAACCTGGAAACACAGGGAATCCAAGACAGAAAAATCTCTTATGATGAATAGTGACAGTAACAATACCAGGAGGGGAAGGGGGAAGTGGAGAAAGGGGAGAGAGGGAGAACCAATCACAAAAAATACACACAACCCCGCGGGTGAAGGGAGACATTGATTTGTGCAAGACATACAAAAATAATCATAATTTATCAATTACCCTGGGATCATAAGGAAGAGACTGTGGGGGCGGGAGGGGGAAAATGAGGAATGATACCAAGGGCTCAAGTAGAAAGAAAATATTTTGAAATGATGATGGCCACAATGTACAAATGTGCTTGACACAATGTATGAATGTACATATTGGCATAAAGCTGTATGAGCCCCCAAGAAAATGATTTAGAAAAATAGAAATAATAATAAATAAGCATATGCATTTAGCCAATGCCTCTATTTTTATGGTTTATGTATTTAAATAAGTGCACACCTCTATGACCTCCATAGTTAGTTTTGCTTCCTAGAGTTTTCCTCTGTTTCCTTTTGCCTCCTCCTGCCCTGCCATCACCTTCCACCTCTTAGTACTTCCTCTCAGCCAGACTGGTGTTGCTCTACTACCCCCAGGATCTCTATAATCTCCTAGATGTTGGTTTTCATTTTCTAGTCATTCCCCTGCCTGTGGCATTGCTTGCTCACCACATCTTGCCTTCTCCCGCACCCCCTGCCACCTTCGGCCTGTAGCTATATTCCGGAGCTTGCTTCCTATGTCTGTTTTATATAAGTAGGCAAAACAGCAATGCCCTAGTCTAAAAAATAAGGAAGCAAAAGGTTAAAAGAAAGAAAAGAGAGGAATAAAAAATAATAAAAGCATACCTATTTTCAGATCTATCTAATAGCCTTTATTAGTCTCTCCCTCCAGTCCTGCAGGAGTTCTGAGGGCTGCCCCTCCAAGCCTAAAATCTATTTGGGGGCTCTTTAGGGACTTTGTAGCTTTGATTGGCTCCAGTGACTGAACTTTAATGTTCCCTTCTTGGTGTGCCCAAGTATGGGGGTCAGACCACACTACCTCTTTGCCGTGTGTCCCCAGAATTATCCTCTCTCATGATATGCTTTAGTAAGGGGACAACATGTCTTGAACTATTGTTGGCTGTGTCAGGAAGGGTTCTCTTAGAGAAATAAAAATCAGGACACTAGTAATTCTTTTTAGATATTTATATATAGAGAAAGTTATATAAGATAAGAAAGAAGCAGTTAACTATCTATAAAGCAGTACAGACTGTTCGATGCAACTCACTTGCATGAAGCAACTAGAAGACTGGCAGTCCTTCAAGTTTTGAGGGCGGCTGATTAGTCTTCTGTAGAGCAATCCAAGCTATCTGGTCACAGGCAGCAAATGGCAGAGCAGGTCGCCAACAGTCAGCCAGATGACAGAGTCAAACAGTCCCCAACTCAAGAGATGTATATCCCAGGAGTGTGGCAAAGTAGGGCTTGAAGTATCCTCAACTCACAGCAACACAGTCCATGACTAGGTGTCCCACGGGTAGTGTTGCTTGGAGGTTGAGGCACAGGATGAACAAAGCAGCTCTCTGATCCAAAGATCTGGAAGCAAGGAAGAGGGCGGGACTCACTGAGCCCTTCCTATCTCTGCCCTTCAATTGATCCCCTGTGTTCACTGGCTGTGCCGTCACAACAAACCCACCAATCTTCTGTGGCAATGTTGGCATAACAAACCTACCCATCATATTGGCATGCAAGGACTTCACCCTCTGGGCTTGATGTCCCCATATGGTTCTAGATTGATTGTCCCTTTCTCTTTTTAATTCTTGGTTTGCTTCCGTGGGGTCATGGTAAGTCGACCCTTTCCCCCCTACCTGAAGGTTTAGTGTTGTTCTCCGAGGCACATGCTATGCTAAGCTGGGGGTCAGATGTCTCTGGTTGTGGGTGGCCCTTTAGCCCAATTTTTTCATACCATACTCTACGTAGCTGCATTGTCCTCCTGATTTGGGGTGCCTTGGTGAGCTTTGTGTGAACACTCCTAATTCTGTGGAGACACAACCAATACAGCTATTTGGGTGGATTAGTAACCTATTCTCTCCATCCCATCATCTCAGTGCCCTCCTCCTTCCTGCCTTTAACCTTCTTTCTGTTGGATTCACATGTACCTCCTAAGGTTTGGTCTGTGCCTCCAACCAAATATTGTGAGATAAGTGTATGTTCTTCTATATCTACTGTGCTGATAATGTTTACCCCAGGAAATTCCTTTTGTGATTGACTCACCTTGCTTAGCATAAATTCCTCCAACTCCTCCTATGAAATGAAATGTTTCATGTGATCATGCTTTTTAATGCTGCAAATTAGTAATCCATTGTGTGTGTCTATGCCAGAGTTTACTAATTCATTTGTCTATCGATGGAAATGTAGGTTTCATCCAACTCTTTGTGATTGTGAATTATGCTACACTAAACATTGGGGTGCAGATGGCTGGTGGTATTTTATTTCTTACCTCTTCTGGGTATATGCCCAGTAGAGGGATAGCTGGATCGTAAGGTGGATCAATTTCTATTTTCTTTAAGTGTCGCCAGATCACTTTCCACAGTGGCAGTCCATGTCTACAGGACCACAAGCTGTGGAGGAAAGTTCCTATTTTGCCACCTTCTCTCTAGCAGTTGCTGCTCTCTGAATTTCTGACTTGTGCTTACCTCAAAGGTGTTTGGTTGTATCTCATTATTTATTTAATTTCTCTTATGTCTAATGATCGAGAGCATTTTCTCATATGTTTATTGGTCATACGGGTCTCCCCCCTAGTGAAATTTCTTTTCAGTTCTTTTGCCCACTTCCTTGAGGGATTGATTATTTTCCTTTTTTGCAGGTCAGAAGGGCATTGTCAAATCAAGTAATAAGCCCTTTCTTGGAAGTGTCATTGCTAAAAATCTTCTCCTAGTCTTTGAGCTGCCTCATTACCCACTTGGTGAAGTTTTTTTTTTGCCACACACAGGTGTTACATTCTTATTAAATCTCATTTTTCGATTTCCAGTTCACCTGTGTGCATACACTTCCTTATTGCAGTGAGCCTATGCATTCCCTGGACCAACTATTTTCCGCTAGTCCTTATTCCTTCATTGATGGCCCTGATAGTTCCGCTAGTCAGGACTGATAGTTTGGAGTTTTACTTCTAGATCCACCTAGATCTAGTTTGTTCTTGTCCACAGGGAGAGGAAAATATCTTGTTTCATATTGCTATATGTGGATACCTATTCTTTCCAGCACCACTAGTTAAAGAGGGCATCAAGCCTCTCACTGATGCTTTGGGGCCCCTTATCAATGATCAGTGGTGTATATGCTGATGGTATGACTTCTGGGCATTCTGTTCTTTTCCACTGGTCTGAGTATGTATCATTATGCCAGTACCTTGCTGTTTTGACCCTTGTGACTGTGTAATGGGTGTTAAAATCAGGTAAAGCAAGTCCTCACATGTCCTTCTTCTTAAAGAGTTCTCTGTTAATTCTGGGCTTCTTCCCTTTCCATAGGAAATTGGTAGTTTGCTTTTTTCTATATTTTAGAAGAAGGTTGTTTATATATGAATCAGAATAGTATTAAATGCATAAAGTGCTTTGGGTAAAATTGACATCTTCACTATATTGAGTCCTTCAATCCATGAGCATGGAATTTTCTTTCATTTTTGGAGTTTGCTTTTAGTTTCCTGTAACAGGGTCTTGTAGTTTTCCTTGCATAGGTCTTCAGTTTTTTTGGTAAAATATAGTCATAGGTATTTCAATTTATTCTAGGCTATTGTGAAGGGGACTTTGTTCATGATCTTCTGTTCCATGGCCATGTCTGATGTATTTGAAAAATCCATAGGCTTCTGTTTTTTTATCTTGTATCCTGTCACTCTTCCATATTCCTCTATTGCTGTATGTACTCCCATTGTGGAGTTTGTGGGGTTTTCAAAGTACAGAATCGTGTTGTCTGCGAATAACAATAGTGTCACCTCTTCCTCTCCCACTTGGATGCCTTTAACGTCCTTCTGCTTTCTTATTATGTTAGATATGACCTCCAGCACAATATTGAATTGAAGGGGGGGTGGGTGGGCAGGGGGTTCCCCTTTTCAGTAGGATTGATTTAATCTTTTCTTCATTGACTTTTGGTTGGTTGTTGACTTTTCATACATAACATGTATTAACTTGAGGAATTTTCATTCCATTTCTATCTTCACAAGTGTCTTAATTTGAAATGGGTATTGGATGTTGTCAAATGATTTTTTGGCATGTATCACTATTATTGTGTGGTTGATATCCTTTTTCTTATCCATATGTTGTAAAATAGTGATGAATTTTCAGTTGTTAAATCATCTCTGCATCCCTGAGATGAACCTTACTTGAGCATGGTGGATTATATGTTTTATATATTTTATATACTATTGGAAAATATTTTGTTAAGGGTATTTTGCACCATATGTTCATTAGAAATTTCAGTCTGTATTTCTCAATACTTGTGAGATCCCTGCCCTGTTTGAGTATCAAAGTTCTACTGGCTTCATAGAATGAGTTTGGGAGTTTTCCATCCTTTTCTATAGTCTGGAATAATTTATGGAGGACGGTGCCAACTCTTCCCTAAATGCTTTGTAGAAAAATTCTTCTGTGATGTTATCTGGTCCAGGTCATTTTTTGTTGTTGTTGGTAGAATCTTGATAACCATGTTAATTACTTCTTTCCCTATAGGTTTTTTGAGGTTCTTGACATCTGTCGGAAATAATATAGGTAGGCACTGTTTTTACAAGTAATTGTTCATTTCTTCCACATTTTTGAATTCATTGTAATACAGTCCTTCATAGTACTTTGTGATTATCCTTTTAATCTCAATGGGGTCTGTTGTGATTCCCTATATTTCACTCTTATCTCTCCATCTATCTTAATGAGTAATTTGGAAGGGCAGAAGATTCTTGGACAGGCATCATTTTTTTTTTTATTCAGCTTTTGGAAGATGATGCTCTACTCTTTCCTCCTCTACATGGTTTCTGCTGATAGGTCTGAGCATATTCTTACCTGAGTTCCTTTGTAT
>PVJH01008093.1:34801-87929 GCA_004026705.1 Nesogale talazaci | reverse complement strand
GGGGGCGCACATCACAGCCTCGAAGCCTCCGCCGGGGCCATACAGCAAATCTGATTCATTCTCTCTCCGACCCGTCCCAGGTGAAGAGTGTGAACCTGTCCGAGGGGGAACTGCTCTCCATCCGAGGGGTGGACGGCCCCACCCTGACCGTCCTCGCCAACCACACGCTCCTGGTGGAGGGGCAGGTCATTCGAAGCCCCACCAACTCGGTCTCCGTCTCCTTCCGCACTTCCCAGGAGGACAGCCTGGGCACCTTCCAGCTGCACTATCAGGGTAGGTTGTGGGGTACCCCTCAACTGCCCCCAGCCGCGGGAGTTTTCTAATATCGAACACCAAGGACCCCCGCTGGCCCCAATCCTGCCAGGGCCCCCTTCTCCAACGAGTGTGTTTCCAAGCACACCATCACGGGGAAGCGAGCACTCCAATTCCAGGCGTCAGATTGGCTCTTCGCTGACGGCTCCTCCCAGATTTGGGGCAGGGGAGGTGGGGGGTGGGGAGAGAGGGCCCACGGTCCATCGCTGCTGTGTTGCAGAGTGCTGGGCCCCGGGGAATGTGCAAGATGTCCAGTGTGACGGGAACATGTCTGCGATTGCCCTCGCTCGCTGCGGCGCCACGGGCCTTCCCCCAATGGGTACGTGGCAGTTTGCTGGCCACGTGCACCATCATCGGAAGAACGGTCCCGGTTCTGTGGGTGGTGAGGGGAAAGAAACAAGCCAGCCCCCAAGTTCATCGCCCCACCCCAGCCCCAGCGAGCCTGAGAACCCCGGGGTCCTTTGTAACCTTGGCTTCCTCTCTAATTTTCCTTTCCATCTGTCTGAGTCTTCTCTCTTCTCTTGGCGGCTCACCCCTCACTTCACATCCTGTCTCTTCTCTCTGCTGGCGCCATTTCTGGGGGGTTCTCTGCCCCCAGGGTCCCTGGGGTGCTTACAAGTTGGACTTGGAACCACCAGGTTAACAGTTTGAAACCACCACCTGCTCTGAGGGAAAAAGACGGGACTTGCTACTGGCAGAAGAGCTCCAGGCTCAGACACCCCGCTGGCCCCTTCTAGACTGTCCTCCCGGGTCGTGAGGAGTCAGCTTCAAGCAGGGGAGCCTGGTTTGGTTTCTCTTCCGCCTCCCTCCACCTATAGTGCCTGCCTCGTTCCACATCATCTCTCCCTGTCCCGTCTCCTATCTCCCCTGCCATCTTCTCAGAACCAGGGGCTCCCTCTGGGGCCTCACCAGCTGCCCAAACTTCTGGATGGGAAGCCACCTCAGTAGCCACCCCTGAGGACATGGAGAACTGGCCCCCAGCCCCGCCCTTCCACATCCAATTGGCCAGCTCTCTAGGACTGGAAAACAAGTTTATTATTTCCTTCTGAAGCAGGTGGATAACAGCATGAGAGCGCCCAGTGGACCAGAAGCTCTTTATGGGCCGTGTTGGTCCCTTGAAAAGCAGCAGAAGACATGGCATTTCCCTTCCCTCCCTGTTACCTACCCAGGAGTCCTGGTGGATCTGTGGGTCAAACATTGGACTGCTAAATGCAAGGTCGGTGGTTCAAAACCACGAGGCGCTCTGAGGGAGAGCGATGAGCCTGTCTGTTTATGTAAATATGTACAGACTCGGAGACTTCAGACAGCCGTTCCACTCTGTCCTCCCTGGATGCTGAGTCAGAGCCAACTCAGTGGCCGTGGGTTTTCGATTAGTTCACTCACTGTGACCACGGATGTCAGCGCAGAACGGATCCATGGGATTTTCTAAATCCTAATTTTTACAGACACAGACTGTAAAATCTTTCTCCCGCAGAGAAGCTAGCGGGTTCAAATCACAGACTTTTCAGTGAGCAGCGCGATGCCTTTCCTTCAGTAGCTCAGGGCAAACCATTCGATGGCCCACACTTTGAATAAGATACAGACACCTCATTTTTCAACCCCTAATTGAATGTCCCTGGTTAGACGGGGTGGGACCTTGACATCTGGCGGAAAGTGCCAACCGCGCACTTTTCAGCAGCATCTGATCAGAGAGCGTCACAAAAATAGCCTCCCTGGCATTCCCGAGCCCCCAGAGGGCCTGACTCTCCTCTCCTCCTCAGCACAAGCAGGCACCCAGGAGGGGAGTCCTGTTCTTTGCCGCCCCTGCTGAGAGATGATGGCAGCTGCCTTTGCGTTTCTCCCCAGCCTTCATGCTGAGCTGCAACTTTCCCCGCCGGCCAGACTTTGGAGATGTCACGGTGATGGACCTGCACTCCGGCGGGGAAGCTCACTTCCACTGCCACCTGGGCTACGAGCTCCAGGGCGCCAATGTGTTGACGTGTATCAATGCCTCCAAGCCTCACTGGAGCAGCCCGGAGCCCCTCTGCTCAGGTATGCAGGGCCCAGCACAGGGTCAGACTGAGGGGGGTGGGGGTGGTGCAGGCAACAAGACATGTGCAGCCCAGGGAAAGAGCCTCCTCCGAATACAGAGGGCTGCTGCCCTTTCCATTTAAAACATTCTTCTTTTCTTTTCAGTGACATATGTATAACATAAAACAGACTTACTGGGAGTGACATTTCGTACAATCCCAGTGTCATGCCACCATCACCACCACCATCTAGTTCCAGAACTTTTTCCTCAGCCCAAAAGGAGCCCCAAACTCCTTATACTGCTTTGTCTCATTTCTCCCATCCCACTGGCACCTGTCAGTCACAAATTCCCTTTCTGTCTCTCTGGGTTTGCCTATCACTTAGGGTATTCTGTATCCACAGAAGCACATTAGATGGGGCCCATGGTGTCTGCACCTCTCACCCCTCATTGTGTTGGCAAGGTTCGTCCATGTTGAGTTATCTGTGGGACCCTCATTCCTGGTGTGGAGGGATAATATTTATGGTCTAAATCTATAACTGCTTATGGACATTGGGGCTTTGCGTGTTTCTGGAGTTCCGCTATAAATATTTGGGTCTGGGTTTTTATCTGAGCATCTGTTTTCCATTACTTTGGAAATAAATATACCTGGGAGTCTAATGGATGGGTCACGTGGTAATCGCTGCAGCAAAAGATCTCTCTGAAGGAGTAAATGCAGACTTGTCGCTTTGAGGGCTAGCACGCACCTGGTCTAAGCTGCACTGTGTCCGATCGCCTCCTGGACAACGACAATGGAAGGCCTGTGCATTGTGGCATTGGAGAAGAGCAGTAAAGACACCAGCACTTTTCAGAAGAACAAGCACATGTGAGTTACAAGAAGTACAGCCAGAATGCTCCTTCAACGTGAACTGTAGGTGTGTGAGGAGGAAGGACCAGTCCCTGGAGAAGGACTTCATGCTGGGTCACGTAGAAGGCCGATACGCAGAGGAAGACCCTGAATGAGATGGATTGACCCAGCCGCTGCAGCAAGAGGCTCAAACACAGCTACGATTGAGCAATGGTCCAAGACCAGGCAGAGTTGTGTTCTGGACGCAGGGTCACCATAAGCCAAGCGACAGCATGGCAGTTGTAGGTCTACGCTATTGGGGAAATGCCAAACAATTTTTCATAATGGTTGCACCATTTTCTATATGTAGCCACGTATGAAGATCTCGATGTCTCCACCTCCTCCTCAGAGCCTTCTCTTTTTGTTTTAAGAGAGTCGTCCTACTGAATGTGAAGCCCTAGTGGCATAGTAAGTGATGTGTTACGCTGCTAACCACAAGGTCAGAGGTTTTCACCTACCAGTCACTCTGAAAGAGAAGGATCAAGATTTCTGCTCCCATAAGATTCAGATTCACAGTCTTAGAAAACCAAGCATTCTGCTCTTTCCTCTCAGCTTCAGGAATCTGGACTGAGAGGTCCCTCCAAGGGGGGGAAGATGAGATTCTTGGTTTCCCAGAAAGCGGCACCATCTTGAAAACCTGGTCTAGGGTCATAAAAGGTCGCTAGGAATCAGACGAGACTCGGTGACAGTGAGTGGGTAGTCCTTGTGAAATGATAACTCCTTAAGGGAGATACAAAAGGACTAATGGTGTCAGGCATGATAGTGTGTGTGAGTGGGGTACCCTGCTTATTTCCTTTAAGGAATTGCCTGTCTAAAGCCCACGACCCATTTTCCAACTGGTTTGCCTTCTATTACTGAGCTGTAAGAACTCCTTCTATATTCTGGGAACTAGATTCATGTCCGGCACACCTCTGGGAGTCCCTGCTTTGTTTCTTGTCTTGGTCTTTTTCCTTGCTTGGTAGTGTACTTTGAGGCACAAAACACTGCTGTTTTGACCAAGTCTGCATTTCTCTTTCTTTTCTTGCCTGTGTGTTTGGCATGACTGCTGTGGTGGTCTTGGGGAGTTGTGCTTGTGGTTTTTTTTAGTTCAATCACCAAGCGCTGAGCACCATGCTGGAGGACATCCCGTAATTAGCCCTCTCAGCAACCCTATGTCCTGGGGATCATTCATGCCCACTATGCAGAGAAAGAAACTGAGGCTCATGGAGGTGAAGTCACTTGCCAAGGTCACCAAATAGAGATTGCTGAAGGCAGCCTGCTCATCCAGTCTGATGCCCTCTGAAAAACAGAGCTGACCCCCGACTCTGTGCCATGTCATGAGTCCTGGCAAGGGGGCACGAAACACACTTCCTGCTCCATTCAGATTCTAGTGGATGCCAAGATGCAAATGAGACCTGAATGATGGTGTCTGGCATGTCATTGGTGAGGTATTTGCCCCTCAAAGACCATTAGCAGTTTCCTTTTTTTTTCTGTACAAGAGGAGAGGGGAGAGGAAGGAGAGAAAAGGGCAATTGATCTCTGAAACTCTATCATGTTAATTTTTATCTATATGTGAAATCAGAGAGGAAATTAAGCCTCAATTGTGCTAAGAAAGATGAATAGGAAGTCGTGGCCGGCAGACTGAAGCCAAACAGAGCCATCAGTCGGCTTAATAAGGCAAGGCAAAGAGCAGAGAAGCAATAAACGAGCCGCCACTTGGGACAGACAGATAGCCGGCCTGTCCGCCGGGGACAGTTTGCTCCAGAGACACCGAGCAATCGTGCCGGCTGGGTCTGAGACATCTGGTGGGTGGCAGGTGCTGTGTCAAGCCGGCCGAAGCCACGCATCATTGCCACCTTACCACCGTTCCCTTAGGTTCAGCGTTTTGCACGGAGTGGAGCTTGAGATTGGGCATGGAGTAAAGAAGGGGCTCGGCTAAAAAGAGGGGCAACTCTCAATGAGATGGGTTGACTGACAGGCTCGATGACCTGAGACACATCCCGTCCTCAGTGACCACCATTTCCTTTCCTCCATATATGGTCGCCGGGAGACAGACTGTCCTTCAGGACATCCAACACCAGCAAAGAGAGGTCCTGGCAGTGCCGTGGTGCTGCATGGGGCTGCAATTTGCATGGTCAGCAGTTTGAAACCAGCAGTCTTTCCTTGGGAGAACGATGGGCCTTTCTACTCCCCAAAACAGTTAGAATCCACAGGGATTGCTGTGAGTCGGCCTCAACTCAATGGCAGTGAGGGGACACCAGCAAAGCGTGAAGTCCAGAGGACTTAAAGGGCTTGCCCCAAAACATGCGTGGCCGAGGCCACTGCAGGTAAACAGTCCAGGTGAGGTGTGGAAGGAACCCTGGCTCACTTGGATAAACCAACTTCACTTCACGCTAGGACACCCGGACCCGGTGCTCTGTCCGTGGTGCTGAACACACCCCGTGGAGAGGTGTTTCCTGTTTGTCCTAGCCAAGGAGTCCAGAGCCAAAGGGGAGGTTGCCTGCCCTTCTCTCCTACTACGAGCTCCATTCACCCCTTTAACAAATGTTTAACCAATACCTAAACCAGCACCAAGCTCTCACCTTGCCTCTAGAGAGAGGTACAGCATTTATAAAGCACCTCCGGTGTTGCTCATGGAGCCCCTACATGGTGCACCTGGCAAACATGCTCAGCTGCTGACAAAAGAATTGGAGGCTTGATCTTCCCCGGGGTGCCTCAGAAGAAAGGCCTGACTACCTCTGGCTGAAAGATCAACTATTAAGAAACTATGGACCGTGGCTCTCCTCTGACACACGGGGAGTCCTGCAAGTCAAGGTCGACTTGACATCAGCCGGTGGTGGTTTGTGGCTTGTGCACTTTTCGTGATCATAGAACAGTATCATGAATGAGACACAGTCAGAGTTAAAAAATTAAGTCCATTACTGTTGAATGGATTCCCACTCAGACTGACCACAGAGGACAGTTTAGGACTGCTTCCAGGGTTTCTGAAGCTGCCAATTTTTTTTTTAATCTTGCATTTTCTTTTTTTTTTTAATCATTTTTTTCTTTTGTTTTCTTTTGGTTTTTTTTTAATCATTTCATTGGGGTCTCATACAACTCTTATCACAATCCATATGTACATCCATTGTATGCAAAGCACATTTGTACATTTGTTGTCATCATCATTCTCAAAACATTTTCTTTCTACTTAACCCTGTAGTATCAGCTCCTCATATTTCCCCTCCCTTTCCCACTCCCCCTTCTCTCGTGAACCCTTGATGATTTATAAATTACTATTATTTTGTCATATCATACACTGTCTGATGTCTCCCTTCACCCACTTCCCTGTTGTCTGTACCCCAGGAAGGAGGTTGTATGTAGATCCCTAAAATTGGTTCCTCCTTTCTACTCCACCTTCCCTCCACCCTCCAGGTATCACCACTCTCAACACTGGTCCTGAAGAGATCATCTGCCCTGGATTCCCCACGTTTCCAGTTCCTATCTGTACAGTGTACATCCCCTGGTTTAGCTAGATTTGTAAAGTAGAATTGGGATCATGATAGTGGGGAGGAGAAAGCATTTAAGAATTAGAGGAAAGTTGCACATTTCATTGTTGCTACACAGTACCTTGACTGGCTCATCTTCTCCCCATGACCATTCTGTCAGGGGATAGTCCCTTTACATGTAGATGGGCTTTGAGTCCCTCATCTGTACTCCCCCTCATTTACAATGATATAATTTTTAGTTCTTTGATGCCTGATACCTGATCCCTTCAATACCTCATGCTCACAAAGGTTGATGTGTTTCTTCCATGTGGGCATTGTTGCTTCTGAGCTAGCTGGCAGCTTGTTTACGTTCAAACCTTTAAGACCCCAGATGCTATAGCTTTTGATAACCAGGCACCATCAGCTTTCTTCACCACATTTGCTTATGCACACATTGGTCTACAGCAATTATATCAGGAAGGTGGGTACACAATGATACGATTTTTTGTCTTTGATGCCTGATCCTATCGACCCCTCGTGGTCACACAGGCTGGTGTGCTTCTTCCTTTTGGGCTTTGTTACTTCTGACTTGATGGCCACTTGTTCATATTCAAGCCTTTAAGACTCCAGACACTACAGCTTTTGTTAGCCGGGCAACAGCAGAAACTGCCAATCTTTATAGAAGCAGGCACTCATCTCTCTTCAAAGAGAAGGTGGCAGGTTCAAACCCCTGACCTTTCATTTGTCACCTTAACCCACTGTGCCATCAGGAATCTTTGCCACAGTAACAGACTCTGCAATGAGGTTGAGTCTGAACTTCAGTCCCAACTCCAACATGTGTAGCCAGATATCTTTCAGTAAGTAGCTTAACTCCTCTGAGCTTTTTTTTCCCTTTCATAAAACAATGGCTGTTCTTATTTAACAAATATGCACTGAGCACAGACTACAATACCTGTCAGGAACTCTTCTAGGTGATGAAGGGATCAAAAAAAAAGTCCAGCTCCTGTGGAGTTTACATTTTACATAGGGAAAATGGCATAGGGAAACAAATAAACCAAGGCATAGAGTTGGCTTCTGGTTGGTATGATGTGCTATGAAGAAAGATTGATCAGATAGAGAGGAGAGGAGTAATGGGAGCCATCCGTTGATAAGAGGCCTGAAGAAAAAGAGAGGGAAGTTGCTCCCTGGTGCCCCAAAAGTAGAGCTCAAGTCCTTCGGTCCTCTGTGATACAGTCCCAACTGGCCACTTCCACATTTGCTGTCTTTCCTATGTCACTCTGGAAATTAAGAAGGAACCAAACCAAGAGACCTTAGGAAGAAACACTTTTCCATCTTCTTTGAGTCTCTTATTATAGAGGAATGACTCCTTGATGTCCTAGTCATGACACAAGGCCCTGTCTAATGATGACCTTTTTTCTGCTTCATATCGCTGCCCCTCAGGTTGACTACTCAGCTCTCAGAGATGTTCCTACCAGTTCACCTTGGACTAGGAAGGTTGCCAAGTTATCCCCCAAACAAGAGACAAAAGAGACAGAAAGCTAAGAGCCAAACAGCTCTGAGAAGAAGAATATACCTTCTACACATGTGACTCATCCTGGTTCCCAACTCACTTCTTAAGATCTCTGTATTGGATTTCATTATAAGAGTAAAACATGGTTCTTATAAGAAAAATCTGATAAGATAGACTGGATGAACAGTCTGGAGGAGAAAACAGTGGGACTGATGGTTCTAGGGTGACATGGGAGAAGGGAAGAAGGGGGAAAGAAGGTGGTATTGACCAACCCATGGATAAGGGAACAATAAGTGATTCAAAATCAGTGACAAGGTGGGTGTGAGAGGTCTGATAGGGATTGATCAAGAGTAATGGAACAGAGAGAAAATACTGAAACCCAAATGAAGGATGAGCATGATAGTGGGAAAAGGGGAAAGTAAAAGGAAAGAGAGGAAAGAACTAAAGGGTAAAGTGCATTTATAGAAATCTAATTATAGGCATGTACATCAGTAAATATATTTGTATTTGATGATGGGGCAATGGATCTACATGCATATCCTTATAGGGTTAGTATTAAGACAGCAGATGGGCAATGGACCTCCACTCAAATTCTTCCTCAATGCAAGAACACATTCTATTAAATTGGCATTCCATGATGCTCACCTTCCAGACACTATCGCTGAAGATAAATGTGTGCATAAGGCAAAGTGGTGAAGACAGCTGATGGTGCCCAGTTATCAAAAGCTATAGCATCTGAGGTCTTAAAGGACTGAAAGTAACAAAAATCAACAAAGCCCACATGGAAGAAGCATACCAGCCTTCTTCCTTCACCTTCATGACCACGAGATGTCAAAGTGATCAGGCATCAAAGAACTAGAAATTATATCATTGTAAATGAGGAGGAGTACAGATTGGGGACCCAAAGTCCATCGGTAGCTGAAGTGACAGCGTCTTACAGAAGGGTTGTGGGAAGGAGATGAGCCAGTCAAGGTATAGTATAGCAACAATGAAATATGCAATTTTCCTCTAGTTCTTCAATGCTTCCTCCCCACCCCACCCCCACTATCATGATCCCAATTCTATCTTATAAATCTGGCTAAGCCAAGGAGTGTGCACTGGTACAGCTAGGAACTGAAAGCATGGAGAATTCAGGACAGATGATCCCTTCAGGACCAGTGGTGAGAGTGGTGATACCAGGAGGGTAGTGGGAAGGTGGAGTAGAAAGGGGAAACCAATTTTAGGGCTCTACATATAACCTCATTCCTGGGGTACAGACAATAGAAAAGTGTGTGAAGGGAGACATCGGACATTGTCCAATATGACAAAATAATGATAATTTGTAAGTTATCAAGGGTTCATGAGGGAAGGGGAATGAGGAGGGAGGAAAAAAATGAGGAGCTGATACCAAGGGCTTAAATAGAAGGAGAATGTCTTGAGAATGATAATGGCAACAAATGTATAAATGTGGTTTGCATACAATAGATGTATATATTGATTGTGGTAAGAATTGGATGAGCCCCCAATTAAAAAAAATATGAGACATCTAACATGTAAAAGGTATGAGAAAATCACTTTGATATTCAAAGCCTCAATCAATCCTTGCAAATAGCTTGTTGAAATAGATATGGCATACCTTTTACCAGCTCACTTTTTTCTACTTTGAAAGATTATAGTCTAATATTCTGCATTATAATAACTATATGGGTGTAAGTAGTTTACTTCACCAAACATTTGCTATTGGACATTTGTTGTTTCTCACTTATAATAGCATGCTGCTGGGTTCAGTGGGGAGAACAAGGGGGCCCTTGGAACGAAGGTGTGGACTGGGAGGATAAGGGCTCAGAGGATGGGACCTCCTGAGCCAAGAGAGCAGAGTTTGCCTAGACGGTGGAGATGAGGCCCATTACCAAGGGGCCTCTGCTCCAAATCCAGAGGAGTGACCAACACCCAGCATCAGGAGGGCAGGAAGGCATTGCCTAAACTGTCTCAGAGAAGACAGGATTACTTTCAAGACCTGAGAGCTAAAGCAAATTGTTCCACTGGGTTTTAGACCTTTTTGGTGCCCATCGTCTTGTCTCTCCCTCCAGTTTCTCCCATTTGTAACACAACAGTCTACATTGTCCCTGTTCCACTTTCATATTCTGTTAGCAGAAAGCTTGTAGTCCAGATTTCACAGAGGAAGAGGAAATTTGCCCCAGGATAAATGATCCCTCGAGACTCACACATATTTGATCCTGGTGCTGCAGAAGATGGGGTTTGGAACTTGGGGTTGGTTTAAGATTTTTGCCAAGATGTGATGGGGTGTACATATCCCGCAGATGTCAAGGATGTGAAGTTTAAGGGACTTATGGATTGGATCACTGTTGATGGTAGGTGGTGTTGAGTCAGTTTCAATTCATAGCGACCGTATGCACACAGAATAAAACACTGCCCGGTCCTCCACAATTCTCGCAATGAGCGCTGCTGATTGTGGCAACCGTTGTGTCAATCCATCGCATTCAAGACTTTCCTCCTCTCTGTTGATCCTCTATTTTATCAAGTATGATGTCCTTTTGCACCTGGTCCCTTCTGATGGCATATCCAAAGTATGTGAGGTGAAGTGTTGACATTCTTGGTTTTAAGAAGCACTCTGGCCCTACTTCCAAGAATGCTTTGTTCCTTCTCATGGTAGCCCATAGCACTTTCAGGGTTCTGACACTGTAGTCCAAACACATCAGTTCTTGTCTGGTCCTCCCTGCTCACTCTCCAGCTTTCAGGGGTATGTGAAGCCATTGGAAATACTATGTCTTGAGTCAAGCACACTTTAGTCTTCAAAGACACACCTCTGGCTTTGGGTCCTTTGAAGATCTCTTTTGCAACAAAATGTCATTTTATTGCTTGACAATGGTTTCCAGGAGTGGCGATTGTGGATCCAAGTAAAATGAAATCCCTGACAACTTTGCTTTGCTCTCCACTGATCATGGTGACATTTTTTGGTCCAACTGGGGGGGATTTCTGTCTTCTTTGTGTTGAGGTATAATCCATAGGGGAGCCTTTGATCCTCATCAGCAAATGCTTCCAGTCCTCTTCACTTTCAGCAAGCAATTTTGTGTCAGCTGCATCTACCGCAGGTTTTCCCTGAGTCTTCCTCCAATCCTGATGCCACATTCTTCTTCATACACACCACTTTCTGCAACTCTGTGCGCCACATACAGAGTGAGTGTGGTGAAAGGATTCCACCTTGGTGCACGTTTCCTGACTGTAACCATTCAATATTCCCTTGTTCTGAAGCTCAAATGATTGCCTCTTGGTCCATGTGCAGTTCTGCATGAGTACAACAAAGTGTTCTGGGATTCCCAGCCTTCGCAATGTTATTGATAATCTGTTATGATACACACCATTGAACCTTGTGGTGTAGTCAATAAAACACAAATGAACATCCCTCTGTGTTCTCTGATTTCAGCCAAGATCCATCTGACATCAGTAAGGAGATACCCCTCATCGCATGTTCTCTTCTGAATCCAGCTTGAATTTCTTTTGTTGTTGTTGTTGTTTTGTTGGGGGAGGGGCATCACTGCCCTCTGGTGGGGGTAGGAGGCCCAGCCTTGCTCCTGGAGAGCTGCTGCTGGATTTGAACTGCCAACCCACTGGGCCACAGTCCCACACACAACCACTCCACCACCGGGGCTCAGCCCTCCAGCTTGAATTTATTGGTGTGCTACTGCACTCATTTTTTAATTATCTCCAATAAACTTTTAATACATGTGATTTTACTGATTATTTCCACATTTTATTTGGGTCACCTTTTCTTGAACTGGGCACAAATATGGATCTCCTCCAATTAGTGGTCAGATGGCTATCTTCCAAACTTCTTAACACAGATAACTGTGCTCCTCCAGCACCACATCCATTTATTGAAGCTTCACAATTGGTATCCTGTCAATTATTAGAGCCATGATTTTTTCCCAATACCTCCAGTGTAGCTTGAACCTCTTTGTCCAATACCATAATTTGTTGATCTTGTGCTACTTCTGAAGATTGACCAATATGCCTTTTAGCACAGTGACTCTGAATATTCCTTTCATCTTCACTTGATGCTTCCTGCATCCTTACTTACTTTGACTTTATGATCTTTCAGTATTGCAACCTGAGGCTTGAAATTGTACTTCTGTTCTTTCAGCATGAAAAATTGCTGAGCATGGTCTTCCTTTTGGGTTTCTAACTACAATTCTTTATAATCCTTTACCCTGATTTCTTAATCTGCCCTTTGGAATTTTTTTGTCCAGCTCTTTTACTTCATTGATTGAATTGTGTCCCCCGCCCCCCAAATGTGTTATAAATTCTAAGCTCTATAATTTGGGTTATAATCCCATTTAGGAATAGGTTGTCTTTGGTAGGTTAATAAGGAAGCATTGCCGTTAGGTGCCATCAAATTGAGTCATGCTCATAGCAGCCCAATGGACAACAGAATGAAGCACTGCCCCATCCAGCACCATGCTCACAATGGTTCCTATGCCTCAGCCCATTGTTGCCAGTCCATGTCATTGAGGGCCACTCAACATTCCACCATAAGAAGGATTGATAAGAGGGTATAGTTTGAGTCAATCTCTTGTGAGATATATAAAAGATTAGGCAACATTGCAGAGCAGAGAGTGTGGGAGAGACGTCAAGCCACATGTAGACCTTCTGAAAGCAGAAACTCAAAGAGACGTGAGGCTTCCTCCGGAGCTGACACAGAGGGAAAGCATTCTCATAGAACTGGCATCATGAATTCAGGGTTTTAGCTCCTCACCCTGAGAAAAGAAGAGTCTCTCGGTTGAAGTCACCCACTGTGGTACCCTGCTGTAGCAGCTCTCACTAGACAACTAAGACACTAGGCCAAGTAGTTTGGAGTATTTTCTAGCCTTTCCACCAACTTGATTTCCTCAAAGGTCATAGAAGTTTTCCTTTGAAAGAGTTATGAATGAGAATGACCACCTCCCAGCACTACTCCCTCCTCTGGGGTTTTGGTTGGTTGGTTGAGTTTTTGTCTCTTTGTTTTAAGTCATTTTATTGGGAACTCCTCTGAGTTTTATTGTGGCTTTTTACTTGAACCAATAGCCAGACAAAATAGACTGTCATAAAGCTATACTTTTCTTTGATGACTAGTGAGCCTGGAGTTTTTATTGCTTGCTAAGTTACCTATATTTCTTCTTTTGTGAATCACCTGTTGATGGCCTCCTTCTTTATTGGTTATTAAGAACCAGAGTCCCACCATGGGAAGTTCGGTCACTCCCCCACATTCACCCCTACCATGAAACACACCTGCTGGTGGGTCTTATCATGGAGGAGCCCTTCCATCAAGCTGGGTAACAAACTCTTCCCCCTGGAAAGTGTTCTTCCATGGCTTTCCATTGATCTCCCCTCACTCAGCCCTCCGGTGTTTCACTTTAGAGAATGGAAAAGATCATGGTGGCTCAGTGGTAGAATTTCTACTCTCGATACTGTACCAACCAAAGCCCACCCCATGCCACCATGTCGCATCGTGACTCCTCATGACCCTTGAGGACAGAGTAGAACAGCTCTGTGGGTGTCAATCTGAGGTGAAAGAGGACTACCTCATATTTCTCCCATGAAGAGAGACTGCTGGGTTTGAACCACCCACCTTCTGGTCAGCAATGATTTCATGACTGCACCACCAGCAGTTCTTTCATGATGGATGTGGTGGTCATGCATTTGAGATGTCAATTTCATGATTGAGATGTGGGGGTGGAGTCTAGCCTGTTAATCAGGAGATAGCCATTGAGTCGCCAAAGAGGCCTCTGTGTGGGCATGGCTTTCTCCTGAGACTTCTGGGAAATCTCGTGAGATTTCCCTTGTGGAGATGAGAGGCCATCTCCCAGTTGTTGGGAGTCAGTCTCAGAGATGAAGAACTACGGACAAGAAAAGATGGCAGCATCCGAGAAGTCGGAGGAGAAGTCACACGCCCTTACCCTGATGGAACCAGACCTCTGAAGCTGGAGAAGCCACGTGGAGACCCCTGCCGGCGCTGAGTTGCTTCTACCACCACTGGATGCTGTTGATGGACCCTGAGCCCTGGAAATGAGGAGCCATGAGGGGACCCCTGCCAGCGCCGGGACTCTGCACCCTCTGGCCTGTGACTTTGTTAGTCGGAAGGAGACATTGTAGACTGGTATCAGACATGTGGGCTAATATCAGACTTAGGACTTTGAACTGGACTGGGTTGAGATGTTTTCTCAATGTCCCATTCCTCTTGTACATAAACCTTACCCTTATATCCATGAGTATGCCTATGAATTTGTTACTCTAGTCTACCCGGACTAACACAATGGACTTCCCAGTCAATGCACTCCATGCACAGCCACCACACATGCGTCTGTGGAGATGTAGATGTTACTGTGATGTTAGATGGCTTTCAACAAGGCTTCAAACTAAGACGGTTGAAAAAGAAGGACCTGGGAAAGCAGCCAATGTGCCCTCTGTGGGTCACAATCATCTGAAACACAACTGACCATGGGGGTGGCCCAGGACTGGGCAGCATTTTGTTTCACTGTGCATGGGAGGAGATGGCCCCAAAGCAAGTGACACAACATGGGCTATGAATAGAGTCAGAGGGCAATGAAACTCTCTCTCTCTCTCTCTCTCTCTCTCTCTCTCTCTCTCTCCCCCACCCCTCTTTCTCTCCTCTCCCACCCACTTCTCCTTTCTGGACACAGCTCCCTGTGGAGGCGCAGTGCACAATGCCACCATTGGCCGTGTCCTCTCCCCCAGTTACCCTGGCAACAACAATGGGAGCCAGTTCTGCATGTGGACCATCGAAGCCCCAGAGGGCCAGAAGCTACACCTGCACTTTGAGAGACTGTCACTGAACGAGAAGGACAGGTAAGCTTCCAAGAGTCCCCACTGTACCCCTTCCCTTCCTAGAGGCTCCGCATGTGGCTAGAAGTGTGGCGCCTGGAAAGGGTTCGACTTTGGCTGGTGAAGATCAAGAAGGGGAATGCTAGATGGTGCGAAGCTCCAGTCTTTTCCTTTCACAGATGAGCAGATGGGCCTTGCTTTGGGTCACATGGCAGGGTAGGGGGAGAGGCCAGTAGGAAATCAAGGTCCCCTTCCCTGCCATGTTACACCACACATTCTAGCTCTCACACACCTTTGTTTGCAGTGGACCAAGGAGGGAGCATTCCCTTGGCCCCTGCTCTGTGCCCAGCCATGCATTAGGCTGGCAGTAGAGAACATTGGTTTCTGGGGTGATAGGCAAGAACCCTATTGCAGCAGCAATTAAAGACTCAGCTACTAATAGAAAGGTTGGCAGTTTAGACTCGCTCAGCACTTCATGGGGAATGGGGGGTGGGGGTGGATCGTGGTAGTTGGGACCTACAAAGATTAATGGCACCAGGATGGAATTCATTCCTGCTCACCGGAATTGTAGGACCAAATTCAACTGCTCCCTAAGATCTCCCTGGCTATTTTCTGGGTACATGTTGTCTCATCTTTCTCCTTTGGAGTAACCGGTGGGCGTGAACCACCAGCTTTGCAATGAGCAGTCCAATGCCTAATCCCTAACAGCACAAGGTTTCCTTCCTGGATGGACGTTAAGCTAGAACACGCTCCAGGGACAGTCTTCTCTGACACACAGGTACCCTGAGTGGAGAGCACCCAACAGCATCAATGTGATTGGAGGCTGGACTGGAGATACAAGGACTATGTACATGAGCATCAGGGGAAGATTGGAAGGCACTGTCTAGGCTGGAGCATGCTTGTGGATTCTAAATGGCAGTCATAGACTCCACCATATTCTATCAGGAAAACTCTGACATCATAGGTTCGGGCCGAGTTGTCTTGGGAACAGACATGGAAAACAAGGGTGTGAGGGCAAGTAGCTGACTCCAAAACTGATGTCAGGAAGCACATGAGACATGGGAAGGTGAGACAGAGAAGAGGAAGAAGGCCCACACTGTGTATGCCAAGGAGCCGTGAATGCTGTGGACAAACGGGGTTCTCTCCCCCAGGGGCCTTGGAACAGTGTATTGTGCAAGCCTCAGAGAAATCCAATGGGAAGACTGAAGCAGCTTGGCTATTTATTCACTAAGTCCCATCCATCAAGGACTTCTCCTGGCCATACTAACTGCCCCCAAATGTTCTTCGCTGAAGAACAGCCAGAATGCCCCCTTAGAATCAAGGAGGACGAGACTTGGTCACATGAATTTTGAGTATGTGATCAGGAGAACCAGTCCTTAGAGAAGGACACCATGCTTGGTAAAGTAGAGGGTCAGTAAAAAGGAGGAACGGCCTCAAGGAGATGGACAGACTCAGTGGCTGCCACCATCTGCTCAGCCATAGCCATGACTGTGAGGACGGCACCGGACCAGGCAGGGTTTTGTTCTGTGGGACATGGGCCCGTTGGGAGCCCAAACCAACTCCATGACCCTGAGCTTGGTTTAGGTTTGGAGATTATGATTGTGGCTATTCTGGGGAACAAAGCCAGAACATCGCTGATCTCAAAGATCCAGATGCCATGGAGAGTTTGAGGCTGTCTGGCTTTCCGCCTGAGCTGCTTCCTGCTTTATTAAAAAGTCTTCCATTACTTGAGAGATGATTCCTGACCCCTGATCCCCAAGATACAGTAGGGTCAGCAGGAATGAGAGCACTGGGGCCTCCTGAGATGGGTCCTGGTCTCACCCCAACACCCCTCCTTCCTCCCATGAAGAAATGAACAGACTGTGACTCCAACATTGACGCATCCTGATGGGATTAGAAACTCTTCTGAGCAATAGAAATAAAGCCTTTTATGAGTCTCACTAAAAGGCTCTAAGGATGAAAGAATGCCTGTTGATGACTCCATAAGAGAGACATCTCATTTGTGTACTTGCGTTACCCCCACCCCCCCACCTTTGCATAATTTCTTTGAAACTCCTGGGGCTGGCCAGAAGCCAGGTATCAAATGATGTTCCTACAGTGAAAATGGTTGAAACCAGGATGTCCGTAGGTTGCAGAAACAGTTTACTTTCAGCTCCTAACCTGAAGGTTGAAAGATTACAGTGGAGAAGAGGTGAGATGGGAAGTGCACGAAGTCACTGCTCAACTGTTACTTAGAATGCCTTAGAATGATGTCAGCACCTGGAGATTTGGTGTGGCACTGCAACTTTCCTCTAATGTAACCTCGTTTTCTTTTTCTTATTTTTTTTTAGCTTTTTATTATGTTTGGATGAAAGTTCACAGAATAAACTACTCTTCCATTCAACAGTTTCTACACATTTTGAGCTGTGACATTGACTACAGTCTTTACGATGTTTTTCCATCTGTCTCCCTTCCTTGTCGGGTTTCCATTTGTCCTTCTTTCTTTCCTGACTTCTGAGCTCTGTGGGGAGTAAATGTTTTTCGGTCTTCTTTGGTTAATAGTTCTAAATGAGTGCACTCCTCTGGGATCATTGAACACTTTATTGTTAAACTGAAGGTGAATCTACAAGGGTGAATTCAGTTCCGGGCTTAAAGAGTGTCTCAGGGGTCACCATCTTGGGAATTCCTCCAAGAAGTCTTTTTTCAATATATAATTTTTGGTTTCTTTCTATATTTTTCTCCCACTCTATCAAGAACCTTCTAACATGATCCTTTTCAGAGAAACCAACAGTGGTAACTGGGCACCATCTACTTCTCCTGATCTCAGGGCTGTAGAATCCAGAGTTCATGTGGGCATCAGCCAATTGGACTGCTTGTTTCTAGGTGTCTTTGTTTCCCTTCACTCTTCTTTGCTCTGCCTGGCAAGAGACCAATAGCTACATCTTAGATGGCTACTCTCTGGATGTGGGATGTTGTCTTTGTGGACTATGCAATGCCACTTGACCTAGATGTCCCTCAAGAGTATAGCCCTGAGCCCCCAGAACCAACTTCTCATTCCCTCAAAGTGTTTGGCTATGGTTAAGGAGTAATCATAACTTTTCCTCCTGTATGCACCACCACCACCACCACATTCATTGCTCTATTTACAGCAAAGGTAAACACATGTAGGCAACCATATTCTATCACAGACATGTATGCGTACACCTGTCATATGTATGTCATGTATGTAGTATATGTATGTGAATCCCCCCATGAGGGCTGGGATGGGCTTGAGTTTCTATGTACTTTGCTCATAGATTATAGTTCTTGCTATCTGATCATCTTGGTCTTTGTTGCCTTTCTTTCTTGTGCTCCTCCCACTATCTTCCTTTGCTTGGTCAAATTGTACTTATTCCCTGCCACCCTTTATTGTATAATGTTTTCCCTTCACCCAAGTTCCGCCATGTCCACTCTCGAGTTAGTGCTTTTGACCCTCTCTACCCTGGTCACCTTCGAAGCACATTTCTCTGTGTGTGTCGTCGGCCTTTTTTCTGACACTCTGTGTAATCATGGTCTCATATCATCGGGGTTCTCTTGTGAACCATTTCTTGTGCTCAGCGTCATGTTGTCTGGGTTCTTCCATGATTTGTTTGCAGGACTCAATGGTACTCTTCAATAAACAAAGCATTTTAAGATACCTTTGTGCATCTACAGCATAGGTATCTGCTTATAGACCCTCCATGAGGCAGCACCCAGGTTGCATCTGGCTTTTGGCATCTTTCTTGTGCATAGTACGCCAGGGAGCATTGGTGGTCTGACTCCTATTTCTCGGATGTGTCCTTAAGAAACTTCAAAGAGCACAAGGGAAAGTTCCATTCCTTTTGTTCCATCTTCCCAAAGACTTGTCGAAGACCCCACCACCACCTTGTACCTAATAGTAGAATTGCTGACTGGCTGGTCCACTTTCTATCATGAATACATGGTGTACATGGGTTCGTCTGTCTACACCCTCCCCAGCATTTGCGGCTCTCTGATCTTATTTTGTTTGGTTGTTTGTTGTTTTATTGTGTCTTGTTTTCGCTTCACAATTGATGCCGGGGTGAGATGCCTGTTCATCGTGGTTTTGATTCACATCTCTCTGATGACTGGTCTTCCTGTGTTCACTGGCCACCTGAGAGTCTTCTCTTGGTGAAGTGTCTGCTCACATCCTCAGCCCTCAGCCATCGTATCTGTGGGAGCAGATCACCAAGTCTTTCTTCCGCTGAACCACTGAGTGGGGGCAAATGGCCAGCCTTTGGATTAGCAGTCAAATCTCCTCAAGCCCCGCCTTGAGGGTGGGCCAGGGCCCCCCGGTTCTCACCTTGGATAGCCCAGAAAATGGGTATTCCAAGACATCTTGAGGTGTGGCATGCTTGCTCTGTCAAGAACAAGAGCCCCAAGAACACCCCAGACTATGCTCTCTGGAGATAAGTGTCAGAGAAAGGACTGTTGAGTAAACGTGGTGTCCATGCCTGCTCTGGGCTGGGCACTTTTAGAAAGGCTCTATTATCCACTTCCCCAAAGCCAACCATTGAAAGTGTTCTGGGGCACAACTCAGCTTGTCTGCATGCCACAGTCACCTGATTGGAGACTGTGGTTGAAGGAGGCTGTACCCACTTGACTGATGAGGATAGAGGTTCACTGTGGTTAAGTGTCCTTGACCCAAGTCAGGATCCAGACCCGGGCCTGTGTAAGCTTGCAGGCCAGAGGGCTCAGGCATGATCCAGGCCTAGTATCCCATCTCTGTATGCTAGCATTTCCCAGGATCCTAATAATCAGGTCCATTGCCTCATGATTTTCTTTCCCCACCATATCAGAGGAGGAAACAGCTCGGGTGAAGTAGGAGGTGAAATAGTTCATCGAGGCAAGCAAGAGTTAAAGTCAAGATGGGAGCCCAGGGATGAAGCTGGTGCTCTGCCCACCCTCTCCTGTCATGCTCCATGTCAAGGGCCCCAGCAGGACCTCTCAGTTCCTTCTTTCCTTCCTCGGCTTCCAGGATGATGGTCTTCAGTGGACGGACCAACACATCGATGCTTCTCTACGATTCCCTCCACACTGAGAGTGTCCCCTTCGAGGGCCTGCTGAGTGAGAGCCACACCATCCGCATCGAGTTCACCTCCCACCAGGCCCAGGTGGCCTCCACCTCCACCTTCAACATCCGATTTGAGGGTGAGGGTCCCTGGGGGTCTCCTTTCTTGTCGTGTTTGGTATGGTGGTATGGTGGGAGATGGGCGAGGATGGTGGGACAGGGGAGGGTCCTAGGAGATCCAAACCAGGAGTGGCAATGAATGTGAAAACCCAGCAGCCCATGGTACCCTTGATCTTCCAAAGGCCAACATGGCTCTATGGACAGCAGTGCCTACTAGCTTTTAATCAAACACTTATTATGTGCCATGAATGCCATGAATAGCCCATCACATCCCTGCCACTCTGTGCGCTGGGAATTTTGATGCTCTCTGCTGTTAGGGGAGGGGGCTGAGGTCTGGAGAAGGTGGATGGTTTGCCCACAGTCCACTGGTAAGAATGGAGCTAGGATCCCAGTGAAGCCCAAGTTCGTACCCATAAGCTCAGCAACCTACTTTGCCCAAGGAGGTCTGGTAGAGTCCAGCTCCCTCTTCCTCCTCCCAGAAAAGAGGAGGCAAGCCTTCCCGCTCAGCCCCTGACACCTTAGAGCCCCAAAGGAGCCCAGGTGGCATCATGGTGGCAAGTTGGGCTGTTACGGCTGAGGCCAGCAGTTAGCAACCACCTTCTACTCCTGTAAGCAACTCACAGTCATCCACTGTCCTGTAGGGTCACTATGGGTGGCAGTGAGTTGGGGCGGGGGGGGGGGTGTGGGATGACCTGGTCTGGCTTCTCCAAGAGGAGTTGGCCTTTCTCATAGACAGTGATGATGTTCAAGGCCAGAAAGCAAGACCCTGAGGACAGGAACTGGAGCAAGCCGGGAGGGGCTTGAGAACGTACATGGGGAAATACCATTGTCTTCTCATTGCCTTTGCCCCTGAACCTTTGAACCCCCCCAGTAGTTTGATGAGTGTGGGCATTGAATGAGCGGGAAGAGATGAAATTTTAGAGATGAGGAATGTGGGGCCCCCAAATTGTCAAGCAGGTGGCCCATGGGCAGGTCAGCGGGGCTGGGTACACCTTGTCTGGAAGGTCTTCCTGGGAATGTCCCTGTGCAGCCCTGCGGACTCATCTTCAGGGCCATCCCCCCTCACTATAGAGTATGCTATCATCCTCTTGACCTTCTGTCTCTTTTGTCTCCCCCTCCAGCTTTTGAAAAAGGCCACTGCTACGAGCCCTATATTCAGAATGGGAACTTCACCACATCCGACCCGACCTATAACATTGGCACCATGGTGGAGTTCACCTGTGACCCTGGTCACTCTCTGGAGCAGGGTCCAGCCATCATCGAATGCATCAATGTCCGGGACCCTTACTGGAATGACACGGAGCCCCTCTGCAGAGGTGAATGGTGCTCTGAGAACCGTACGCCTTAGATGCTCCAGCTGGAGGCACGCCAACCATTTGGAGCATCCGCCTTAGACTTAGAGCCCTCACAAGGGCCCCATCCTTTGGGTCAGTGCTCCTGGTGGCCCTTGGGCAAATTAAAAAGCAGGTATTTTAAAAGGATCTCCTTCCTTCAGACACACAGTCCACAGTTCACCACTTGATGGGCAGATAGCAGCACAGATCTGAGCCCCTGGGCAAGACACAACCCACCCGACAGCACGTGGCAAACTGGGGTCTATTCATAATGTGATGATAATATTGTTATTAGACTGCTACGCTGCCAAGCGCATTAGCAAATCTGATCCTTACCACAGCCCTTGTAGTTGGTAAATGCCATGGAGTTGATTCTGACCCATAACCGCCAGAGACACAACAGAACAGAACACTGCTCGGTCCCATGCCATCCACACAATCATTGTTTTGTAAGAACCCGTTGTTGTCACCTCTGTGTCAATCCATCTCATTGAGGGGCTTTCTCTTTCTCACGGACCTCCCACTTTCCCAGCATGGTATCTTTCTCCAGGGACCACCCCACCTGATGACAGGTCCATAGCAGGTGAGACAAAGCCCCACCATGCATGCTTACAAGAAGCCTCGATGTGCTTCTTCCCCAGAGAGGTGTTCCTGCTGCACACCCCATGTACCAGTGAGCAAGCAGAGGCTGTAAGTGCCTGAGCGGGGCTCCTCCAGGCCCCAACCCCTCAGGACGGTGTTGGCTGTGTAGAACCATTACCCATAAGACTGCTTTCCTCAGGCCCAAGTCCCCTGAGGCACTGGAAGCCTGGACCTCCTGGTGGGCAGTGTGTGGAATAAGTGAAAGGGGGTCCTCACAGCCACTGCCTGGATCCTGGCCGGCGTGAAGTCCCAGCCTCTTCACAGGGCTTGATCTTGACATTAAGAGTGGTGGTTTAACCGCATGGAATTTATTGGTGCTTTGGCCTCTGCCACATTGAGAAGGTTCCAAAGCAATAAGCACTGAGTGCAGTGTGCACAGTGGTGCCAGCAGAGCCTGGGCTCTGTCTGCTTCCAGCTCCAGGCTGGTGCCTCTCATCATGATGTCAGCTAAGGCTGACATCTGCCGCTTGGACAGCCCGGGCTCAAGGAAGTCTTGACCTGACCCAGGGTGGTCTTTCTCCCACTCTGAAAGGATGGGGGCCTGGGCAAGGTGAGCCCTGTGGTTAAGCACTCAGCTACTAGCCAAAGATTGGACATTTCACACTCACCGGCTGCTCTGGGTGGAAGATGAGCAGAGCCTCGGAAAGCCTGTGGAGCAGTCTGCTCTGTCCTGTGGGGCTGCTGGGAGTTGTCGTCCACTCCAAGGCAAGGGCTGTGCTTGAGGTTTATGGAGGCCATGCTCTGACGCAGTGCTCAGTGGTTCAATCCCCCAGTCACTCCCTGGGAGCAAGAGGTGGCCATCAGCGTGCATCAAATGACAGCCTCCCACTGCGCTGCTGGAGGTCCGCTGGGAGTCGGAGTGGATGCAATGGCAGCAGGTTTACAGAGGAAGGGCCATGAAGTTTTGAGGGTAGTTGTGCTTCATCTGCAGTCACAGCTCCTTGGTGTCAGAAGTAAGATCTGAACCCAAGTCCAGGTGATTTGCATTCACTCGGTCTTAAGTACGTAGAACAGCTCTAACAGAAAAGCCCTGAGGGTGTGGCTTGAACACACAGATATCCCATGTCCTCACAGTCAACTTTGGCTCCCAGCATCAAGCCAAGCTCACTGCCATGGATCAATGTTGACTCACAGCAGTCCCCACAGAAACTCTGGAGGACAGGCTAGAACTGGGCTCTGAGGTTTCTTCCAAGAGCTGAAAGCCTTGCTTTTCTCCCTTGGAATAGCTGGTGGATTAGGGCTTCAGACCCTGTGGTTAACAATGCAATGTGTGACCCACTCTTCCACCAGGGCACCTTTCCTCATGGTTAAGAGACTAAAAGTCTGAATCCAATGTGTCAACTTGAGAGGCAGCCATTCTCTCTCTCTCTCTCTCTCTCTCTCTCTCTCTCTCGCTCAGCTTTGGAGGAAGGCTCTCTCATCTCTCTCAGCCTCCTCCCTGGTTCTTTGAGGATCTCCACGACTCTTGCCATCTCTCATCACCCATTTCTGCTCCTTTGTTTAATTTCTTCTATCTCAAAAGACATTGACTCCAGAGACACCCACCACAGATCCTGGCTCATTTGCATGACAAAGGCAATCCATTTTCCAATGGGACAGAACACCAGGTATCGAGCACCCCACCTAGCTGGAGAAGAACCAATTCCATCCACATCAAGCCCTTACCTGCTACTCTTACCTGCTCAGGAGCCCCCAAGAGCTGTCCTTGGTCCTGAAAACCCTGATTTTTTTTTTTTTTTTCCCCCTGAGCGCTGTCCTTGATGCTGATGTAAACCGCTTCCTCCCGTTTGCTTGGCTTTGTCCCTGGTGCTGAAAATGTCTGATCTTCCCTTGGTGTGCAGAAAATTGGTGTCCTCTGGAACATTCTACTCCGACAAAGAGTCAATCTCAGAATCTCACAGCAACAGTTCTATGCTGTCCCAAAGGGTAGGCTATAAGTCTCCACCAGCTCAATGGCAGAGTTTGGCTCTTTGGTTTGGCCCTGGGCCCAGGAGGAACTCCTGAGCACCGAGTCCAGACTTGGCTGACCCTCCTTTGAAGGAAAGAGGCAGGTGAAGGCATCACACACACACATGCATTGGCTGCCTGAGATGACTGACTGCAGCACACACCCCTCACCCTGTGCACGTCGGCGTGCTGATGAATAAAGTCTGCCTGTGTCTCTTGCAGCCATGTGTGGCGGGGAGCTCTCTGCGGTGGCCGGAGTAGTACTGTCCCCCAACTGGCCAGAGCCCTATGTGGAAGGGGAAGATTGCGTCTGGAAGATCCATGTGGGTGAAGAGAAGCGGATCTTCCTGGATATCCAGCTGTGAGTTTCTGCGATGGGTGGGCTAGGGGCCCCCAGGAAAATCTGAGTATCTGGCAATTCCTGGGGTGGGGGTAGGGGCGGCCACTGCTCCCTCCATAGTATTTTCACCAGTATGAACTCAGCATCTACTCTATGTCAAGGAGGTGTTTTCCTCCCATCAGTTGGTAACCTCAGAAATCAATCCACAGGGGCATTTCTACTATGAATTGGCATCGACTCCATGGCAGTAGGTCTGATATGTCCAAGAAGGAGTCCTTGTGGTGCTGTGGGTTAGGTGTTGGCCTCCTAAGTGTAAGGTCAGCAGTTCAAACCTACCAGCCACTCCTCAGGAGACTAGTAAGACCATTTTCACCTGTCACAATGCACAGCCCCACTAGAGCGGGGACCTCCCTGAGTCAGAGCCGACTTGAAGGCAGTGTTTGGTTGATTTGTGAGGTAGCAGGGAAGGGTCCCTGCTGGCACGATGAGCTGGACATTGGGCTGGACGTTGGGCTGCAAGGCCAGCAGTTGAAATCCACCAGCCACCCCGCAGTGGAAAGATGAAATGGCCAGCATCTTGGAGACGCTGCCTGGCATTGCTGCGAGTCGGGACCGACTCTTCAGCAGAGCACTTGGTTTGGTGTGGGCGTCTGTGTGTCAGGAGCTGTGCACTGAGCTGAGGACACAAGGGGGTTCGGGGAAAGACACACAGTTCTCATCAGGAATTACAGTCTGTGTTAGTCCAGGTAGACTAGAGAAACAAATTTCATGGACTCGCATATGGATATAAGGGAATGGTTTATGCACAAGAGGAATAGAACATTGAGAAGCAGCCCAACCCAGTCCAGTACAAAGTCATAAGTCCAATATTAGCCCATATGCCCGATACCAGTCTATAACATCTCCTTCTGACACACGAAGTCACAGGCCAGTGGGTGCAGAGTCCCAGTGCCGGCAGGGGTCTCCCCATGGCTCCTCACTTCCAGGCCTCAGAGTCCATCAACAGCATCAACAGTGGTAGTAGAAGCAACTCAGTGCTGGCAGGGCTCTCCACGTGGCTTCTCCAGCTTCAGAGGTCTGGTTCCATCAGGGTAAGGCCATATGCCTTCTCCTCCAGCTCCTCCAGCTCCTGGGACACTGCCATCTTGTCTTGTCCATAGTTTGTTGTCTCTGAGACTAACTCCCAACAACTGGGGAGATAGCTTCTCATCTCCATCAGAGAAATATCACGAGATTTCCCAGAAGTCTCAGGGGAAAGCCATGCCCACACGGAGGCCTCATTGGCTACCCCATGGCTGTCTCCAGATTAACAGGTTAGACTCCACCCCTACATCTCAATATGAAATTAACATAAGTACATGACCGCCACACAGTCTAACACAGAAACCGGAGTTTAATAAGGAATTCGCAACGTCATCACAAGACTCTAACTTGATACACATGCACAATACTTTTAGATTTGACATTGGGGAATCTAACATAAAAATGAAGGTCAGATCAGGCTTGCTTGAAAATCGAATGCTTTGTGAGCTGAAATGGACTGGCCTTGGTCATTTAAGTCTAAGGCTAAAGCTAAGAGCTGGAGGATGCATTTGAGTGAATGCATTCAAAGGCGCTAAAGAGCCAAAGACCGGTGGCAGGCCAGGCAGCCAGCATGGCCAGAGAGTGGGGATGGTGTAACACAGTGTGCTCTGTCCTGTAATAACAACTCCTTTACCCACCTGTTTCCCTCAACCGGACCAGTTTCCAGGGTCTAGCACTGGACCTGACACAGAGCTGGTCCTCAGGAGAGGTTTCCTGCCTGAGGAGACACTTGGATGAATGGTCTTTGCTGGCTTGGGTGACTGTGGTGTTGGTGAGGTGAACTGTTAGGATCTTCCTTCAGAACAGGCCCCTTTAGCTTCCCAACAGGCCCTGCCGGGGCTGCAGGGGAAGCATTAGCCTAGTCACCACCAGCAAGGTGGGTGGTTCAAATCCACCAGCTGCTCCAACTCTCGAGGGAAATTCGACTCTGCCTAAAGCTCAGCAGATCGAACCCCCCAGGCTCTTCATAGGAGAGAGAGGAGGCTTTCTCCTCCTATAAAGACGTACAGGGACATGTCTACTGTGTCCCCTAGGGCTCTTATGAGTCAGAGTGGACTCAATGGCTGTGAGTTTGGAGTTGGAAGACAGGGTTTTTGCTGTTCTGTTTTGTCTTGTTATGTTTAATGTCCTTGAGTCAGAAGTGACTAGATAGCCTGGGTTGATGGAGATCATTTTATAAGTTATTGCCCCCCCCCCGACTTGGTCCTGTGGAGAGACAGAGAGGCCACTGGGGTATGGCCCAGGGAGTGACTCACAGGAAGTGTCATGTGGCTGTGCATGAATTGGGTAGTGGGAACAGAGGGAAGGGCTGCAGGAAAACTCTGGCATCCTCATACCCAAGGCTTGGAAGAGAACACTCTGCTCTGAAGTTGCTTTCTCCAGGAGACCCTCTGTGACTTCCTTTTGCCCTGCTACCACCACTTGCTAGCAGGTTGGCTGGTAGAGGGCAAGCCTGTGTGTCTGAGTCGAGCTAGGCTCTCTAAGGGGTAAGGCTTCCAGAAGCATCTGCCAGGTGTGTTCAAACAGCCAGCCTTTCCATCAGTGCCTCGGCCCTCGAGAATCACTCTCTGAACACATTGAAGTGTCTAGTCCTGGCTCATGGGCACCTCCAAACCCCTAGATGTTAATTGGCCAAACTAGCACGGGCTTTGACTGGGAGAAGGTAGACTAGACCCCCGAGTACTCGACGCCACTCACCAAGCACCCATGCCCCCACTAGCACCATGACATGGATACTGATCAGTCACAAGGAGCCTGGCCAAACTCACGACTCTGCTTGTACAAGAGTGGACCCTGGTGTCAAAAGCCTGGATGATGGTGATGATGAGGCAAATCAGGAACCCCATTTTCCTCCCCTGCTGGCATCCAATATCCAATTAACCTTCAACTTGACCCTGGATTGAGTTTCATTTCCATTGCTAAGCACATGGTGGGGGAGCCTACTGGGGAGCTTCATGCAGTTGAAGCAGAAATCTTTCCCCAAAGCCAGGCCACTGGAAAAGGGAAGTTGAAGGAACTCGGCCTTCTCCTTCCATGTCAGCAAGATCAGACCTGAGCATCGCCTGGGACACAGGACCTCTGGCGCCACTCGGATCGCTGTGGGCCTCTCAGCCACCCCTCTCCTCCCTTCACTTCAGATTTCTCCTCTGAAAATGGACAGGTAGACCAGCTGCTTTCTTTTACTGGGAGCAGAGAAAGAAGAAGGAGGCAGTGAGGAATCTGTGGAGGAGAGGCAATGTGTGTCCAATGGCCTCCGTGAACAAACTGCCTGCTTTGCCATGAGACCAAACCACCAAAGGAGTCACCTCCCCACCTTGTACATTTAAATCAAGCACTCTTTTGACTAACCTTGATTAAAGGGGGGGGGGGCAGATTTTGAAATTCTTGTGGAATCCAGACTTTCTGGATCCATGGAAGCCAAAACTGTTACCCGAAGGAAACCTTTCAACCTTGAACTTTAAAATCTTTATCACCTGGCCTCATCTTGGAACCAAATAGCCATTTCACCTAATTTGCAAAGAATAGCCGGCATTACACACACCTTTTGAAAGAGATATCGACAAGGGGCCTTCAAAAAGTACAGGGGTGGGGGTGGGAATGGGAATGGAATGCAAAGGGAATGGCACTTTGTGGGGTCCCCCGGTACCTGGCCAAACTGACAGCAGTCATTTGGAAGGAGAGATGAGCAACTGAGATAATGGCGGAATAACATGGAAGCAGCAAAGACATCTCAGATACCTGCCTCGCTCTGCACCTCCCTTCCTTCAAGACTCTGCTCAGAGATCACCTCCAAAGACGGCCAGGAAAGAGAGCAAACCTCTCTGGGAAGACAGTGTGCTTCTTAGAAATGAGGATGGCAGAACGCCGTCTCGCATACTGGAGGCACGGTTCCAGGAGAGATCAGCCGCTGGAGAGTCGGCAGAACAGCGACGGTCACCACGGACTCAGACACAGCAGTAGCTATGAGCAGGGCCCGGGACCAGGCAGTGTCTTCTTCTCTTGTACCCTGTGCTTGCTCTGAGGCAGAAGCAACTTCATGGTGCCTAACAGCAACAACCAGAGGCTTGGGGAGTCGGAAGAGCCAGTCTGATCAGCAGTGCCTCTGAGTTGCCAGGGCCTGGGGTCTGCCCTCTACCCACGTTCATCCATCGGTGTTTGCTCACGCGACAGACAAGAGCTACTCCATAGCGTTTACCTGGTTGACGTCTCTGCAGACACAGACAGCCAGGCCTTTCTTCTGCAGGTCCGCTTGGCAGGTTCAACTGCCAACCTGTGGGTTAGTAGCAGTTAGTGTGGGGGGACGCAGTGTGTCCCTGAAGCTCAGGACTGTAGGGGCTGAAGAGGCTGAAGAGAGCTGGTACACTGCAGGGTGGTCAAGCCTGGCCTTGAAGGCGGCATTGCAGACATGGGCTTCTCCAACCTGGGCGGCAGGCGGTGCTCTAAGAAGCTAACATGATTAGAGCATTGCAGAGGCTCCAGGCTCTCCCTGGTCACCAGCCCCAGGGGCCCCCCAGCCAAGTCAGTGGCACACACTAGCCAGAGAGAACCTGGGGCTGGCAGCTCCTCTTCCCCACGGAGCGAGCGAGCACAGCATCTCGCCAGCCAGGGGGACGTGAGGTCCAGGGCTGCTGGGTTTAATTTATCTTGCTTGGTTTCCGCTGACAGTTTTAGTAAACCAATTTGGGTTTGATAGGAAAAATAATTCTGTCCTCAGGCCCCTCAGTATTGCCTAAGTGTTTGCCATTGTTATTTATCTGGGCGATGAGAGGGGAGGCTTTTTGCTGTAGATTCAGCCAACTAGGTGGCCTGTCGTAGTATTGAGCAGGGAGCAAATGTTTGCTGAGTCATGGGGGCAGGAGAGAAGCCCCACGTGTCGAGGAGGTGACCATTAACAGAGTGCTTGTGCCTGTGGTTGTGGTCGGTGGCTGTCACCCACTGGACTCCAGCCTCGGTGACCCCGTGAGATGTAGCAGCCTCCTCGCAGGAGCAGATCACCAGGCCTTTCCCACGTGCGGCGTGGCAGGGCAGGTCTGAAACAGCCAAGCACTTCATGGTTGGACATCCTGGGCTCCTTCTGCTCTGCCCACCGCCCTTGGGTCCCTGCTGACAGAGTGGAAGGTCCCTCATGAGACTGTGAGTCTTTATGGAAGCAGACTGCCTACCTCATCTTTCCTCTCGGAGCAGCACACACACACACACACACACACACACACACACCATATACAACCAGACCACACACACATGTACCGCATGCACCAGACATTATACACATACACTCCACCCCAGGGGGGATTAGGAGGGAAAGTAGCTGTGGAACCAACCACAGCTCGGCCTCGGGCTAGCCCCAGCTGAATGACCAGTCCAGTTTGAGTCCTCTTCCTGCTTCTCTGAGATGAGGAGAGGGTGGAACTGCCCCTGTGGATCTGAGCCTGGAACTCTTTCTAGGAATAAAAATCCCCATCTTTCTTCCTCAGAACAGCTGGTGTGGCTTTGAACTGCTGACCTTGTAGTTCCCAGCCCACTGCGTAAGAGAAGGCGTTTGAGGGAGAAAGACTGCCTGGAGCAAGGGCGTGGGGGTGGTTCTGGGGGCTACAGAACATCTGGCACGAGGCCCCAGCCTGTGGACTCATTTTTGCTAGTTTCACAGTCAGAACGACTGCCAGCTACATCTTAGATTTTCCTGAGATGGCATGGCAATTGGCCTTTTCCACCCGGCTTACTCCATGCCAAATAGCAGGCATGCAAGCAGAAGCTGGCCATGCATGCAGAATCTCTAGCCCCAGCCCCCAATGCCCGTTCAAATGCTGACGAATATGTTTGTCCACCTAACATGATCCCTGCAAATGCCACTCAAGGTACCCTGTCAAAGCGAGATCTCCAAGCCCTGCTGGGAGAAGGTCAACCTTTTTAGAGAGGAATACAGACAGGTAAGGTGGGTGGTTATTCATTTCTCCTTAGGCCTTCAGTGGAAGATTATATCCAGCTCGACTGTTCCAAGCCATCTTTCCCTCGCCACCAGCCACACCTCCCTTCGCTCCAAGTCCTGCATTCATTGGGGATGGTGGAGGGTGCAGGACTCAGGTCGCTGCCCTGCCACAAGAATTGGTCGGCCAAACCAGGCGTTGGAGAGGTTTATGCATGGGACTGTTAACCTCAAAGTCAGCAGTTTGAAACTGCCAGCCGCTTCTCAGGAGATAGAGAGGCTTTCTATTCCCTGGAAGAGTTACAGTCTTAAAACCCAGTTCACAATGGCAGGAAACCCAGCCGTATCGGTGTGCACTTCCCTCTGCTGGTGAGCAGGGGGATTACATCAGCTGAGCCGGGCTTGGGGATTTGGTGCTGGGTTCCTATTTAAATTCCGTCCTCACCCCATTCAGTTCTCCAGACCCCATTGGAGGTGATAATGAGACTCCCTCAGGCTGTTTTTATCCTTTTTTGAAGAGGCAATGCAGCCACAGGATTCCACGTTAAAGATAAAAAAAAAAAAAAGGTGTGCTGTGAAAATTAACTCCCCACTGTACCCCAGCTAACAGCGCCCCCCAATCCCAGCCTGCTGCCAGAGTCCACCCCTGGAGCAGGTTTCCCCACCTCTAAAGAAATGCTTCACAGTCCTCGCAGCAATCACAGACCACCCGGCAGAAAAGCCCCACAGACAATGAAGCCAGTGTAGAACTGATTTGGGAGCATGCCCAGCTCGGAAAGATCAGTAAAAACAGAAAGGATTCATTGCATGAAAATCGCTACCAGTAAATGGTAAGTGTCTCACAGACAACGTCCTTTGTAAAACCGGAAAGCTGCAGATGGAAGAATTATATGTGTATAGATAACTTTTTTAAGCCCATGTGCGTGTGTGTGCGTGTGTGTGTGTGTGTGTGTGTGTAGTCCTGGTGGCTGTTAACTGCAAGGTCAGCAGTTCTAAACCACCAGTTGTTCCTCAGGAGACACACCAGACTGTCTGTTCCTATCGTGATTTACAGTCTGGGAAACCCACAGCACACAGGCAGCTGTACTCTGTCCTATAGTGTCAGGCTAAGGCTCAGAATTGACTCCATGGAGTCGATTAGTTTGGAGATTAGATAGATAGATAGATAGATAGATAGATAGATAGATAGATAGATAGATAGATAGGATTTCATCTCTATGTAGTGGATTATGAATGCTTTAGAGTGGCTGGTGGTTTCAAACTGCCAGCCTTGTGATTAGGAGTGCAGTACATAAACACCACACCAGCAGGGTTCCTGTGTGTGTGTGTGTGTGTGTGTGTGTGTGTGTGTGTGTGACAGAGACAGACAGACAGATCATTTTGGTAGAGAAGAGCAAAGTTGAATAGCACATATCTGAATAAATCGGCACCAGCAATGAGGGCCTGCTGACTTCTTCAAGGTGATGGTCCCCACCCACCCAGCAGCACCGTGGGAGAAAGCCCGGCAGTCTGCATCCATCAGGTTTCTGCGGCCTGGAGGAGCCTGGGCAGCAGCTGCACTTAGGCTAGAATTCACCATGAGTGAGTCAGAGTTTGTGGGGCTGGAGCTCAGTGAGAGTGTGCCCTCCCTGTGTGAGCAGGGGCTCAGTGAGCATGTCCAAAGTGTTCCTCTTTCTCCCTGTCCTCTGCATTGCCAAGCATCATGTCCCGCTACCATGTCTAAAGTCTGTGAGACCAAGCCTCCCCATTCTCCCCTCTAAGCACTCTGGCTGTACTTCTTCCAAGACAGATTTATTTGTTCTGCTGCCCATTCAGGGTATTTTCATTATTCTTCATTCAAATGCATCAATCCTTCTGCGGTCTTCCTTATTCAATGTCCGACTTTCACCTGTCTAGGAAGCAATGGGAAAGACTCTGTCTTGGGCCAGGCATATCTGAGTCCTCAGAGTCGCGTCCGTGACCTTCGCTACATTAAAGAGGGCTGTGCCGCAGGCGCACTGCATCTGCATTGCCCAGTTCGGTTTGCTCTTGCGTCGCTTGACTGCTACTTCCATGAGCAGATCAAGCAAGGGGAAATCCTAGACCACTTAAATTTTTTCTCTGCATTTCATGTTGCGCTTCCCGTAGTGTCAACATTCCCAAGGCAGTGCTTCCTGGCAGCCTCTTCAATGGCTGCAGAACATTCTCCATCTTCTCTTATATGAATGGAGGTGGGGCTTAGGCTCAAACCACAAAAACCACAGAGACATGAGTAGCAGGTATGTTGAGGCCTGATCTGTAGTGCACACCGGATGCTTCTACAGCTGAAGGTTCGCTCGCTCATGCGCTCTCTGGTACCCACTGGGAAGACCAGATGTGCTGAAGATTCAACACACCTGGAAGCGATCCTCAACAATGAGAGGCAGGGTTAGAGGATACATCCCCCCAACTTCCTCTCCCCCAAGATGCTCTCTACACCAGAGCTCCAAGTTCTTGTGGGACTGAGCCCTGGGCCCTGACTGGAACCCATCCCCTCATGATGCCTTCCCTTCCCTACCTCCACTTTTTGCAGAGATCGCCCCCTGCTTGTACCAAATCTACTTCTGAGGATCCTAGCATCAGTCAGGCTTCTGCATGTCGGCAGCAGGAATGGCTTAGCACCTTTTGTCTTGTTCTTGGTGTGGGGAGACTCTGCTGAAATTTCAGGACCCCAAGACAAGCTGCACTCAATGGTTTCACACAGTTTGCCATGCATACAGGGCAGGGTACGTCCCAGTCTTGGCACTTTGTCGTTTGCTCCAATGGTCTAAGTGCAGTGAGAACATCTTCAAGGGTACAGATCAAATTCAACCTCACTGTCATCAAGTCAATTCCAACTCACAGTGGCCCTATAATAGGGAGCAGAACGGCCCCTGTAGGCTTCCAGGACTGTTCCTCTTTATGGAAGGAGAAAGCCTCGTCTTCCTCTCACAGAGGGACTGGTGATTTCAAACTGCTGTCCAGGGGTGACCCCTTACACACCAGGACTCCAAGGGTGCCCTTGCCTCAGCACAGCTCTTTTTCTCTCAATACAACAAATATCTCTGGACATTTGGGATCAGATTGTTGTATTTTTCTCAGGGAAGGAGGATGAAGAGCCAGACTGGGCATTGTGGGATACTTGGTAACACCCCTGGCCCAGACCTATTAGAGAGCAGACGCACCCTTCCCAGCTGTAACAGCCAAAATCGTCTTCAGGCATTGCCGAATTCTCCTGGGGTGCGAGACAAAATAGACCCAAATAAGAGCCACTGACATGTCACTTAATATCATTTGGTATTCACAAGAAAGAGAGAAGTGATGACGACGACTATGACAATGGTGGTGGTGGTGGTAACAATGGTAATAGTGACAGTAATAATGATAATGATGACTACAATGGTGGTGCTGGTGCTGATGGTGGTGAGGGTGATGGGAGAATGGGCAATCGTGATGGTGATGATACTCCTTTTACAGACAGAGAAATGGAATCAGAGCATCTCAGTGGCTTTACCAGACTCGCTCTGGTGTTAAAGGTAGAATTGGAATTTGACCCCAGATCTCCTGCGTGCTTGACCTCATTCACAGCCTATGCCAGACGCTGGCTGTCATTAAGTACCAGTGATCTGTCCCCCACTCAGAGAGTTCTCAGGCACTAGCCCCAGCGCAGGTCTCAGGTTACACTGTGGTGATTCTGGGGCTCCCACTGGCTGATTTCCAGAATTACTTACCAGGCTTTTCTTCTGAGGCCATCTTAGTCCAAAAGCTCCACTGAAATTCATTCAGTGATGTGGCTGGGAAACTCCCACGTGGAAAGCAGAAATTCTACCGCTGAAGGACCAGTACCCTGCCTGCGACAGAAAGGATGGAGCCCAATTCAGAGCTCTGGAACTTCGGAAAGACATGTTCTCCAAGAGGGCTCAGAGAATCAAGCCAAGACATCCTGACACCCAAGATAATGTTCTCTTGGTAGCAACCTGCTTCTCCAAGGTTGGCTGAGAACAAAGAACTGGGCTCAGGATTTTTAAAGAAAGCTATGTGCACCCTGGAAGTGGCGTAGACTGCCCTCAGATCCTTTGAATGAATGATAAAGTGAAGCTAGGACTATTTGTAACCCACTGTGACCAGCAGGCCGGTGATGGGGTCAGCTTGGGGAATTCTTCTCTGCCATCTCCCAGACTCCCTACTAACCTGGTCCACTCTTGAGAGCAATGGCTGCGTTCATGGTCTCACAACTCAAGAGGCTCTGCACTGCCATGAATCCAGAGCTGAGGTCAGCACTTCCATCTGCAGCCTCTGGAGGCTAGACTAGGGTCTTTGTTGAGCACTGACTATGGACCATAAAAAGTAGGAGTCCCGGCACTCCAACACCTACTGCTTAGGAAGTCCTACCTAGCTGGCTGACAGCTCCTATGAAGATATGCAGCCTTGGAAACCCACAGAGGCAGGTCTGTTCTCTCCTACGGGGTCACTATAAATCAGATCTAACTCAATGGCCATGAGGTGGGTCTTGGTTTGTCTGTCTGGAAGCTGGCAGAAGGTTGACGAGGCCACATGTGTATATTAAGCAGACCAACTTTTAAACGGAGGTTGTTTGCGGGATGGAGTTAGGGAAAACTGATGGAGATTGTAAATGCCATCGGCTGCTGAGTAGATTCCGGTTCAGGGCGCCTCATGTGTGTTCCAGTAGAACGGTAGAACGTCACAAGAAGATTGCCAGGCCTTTGCCCTGAGGCACCTTCCAACCTTTCAGTTAGCCACTGAGCGTGTCAGTCATTACACACACTCCCGCCCACTGCACCCCAAGCCCCCACCAGTGACCATAGCGCTGGTTGCTATTAAGCATCACTAAGTCAACTTCGGCTCATAGGGACGACATGGGACAGAGGGCACCTGGCTACCCTGTAGGGTTTTCTGTGCAGTCATCTTCAGGGAAGCAGATCAACAGGACTTTCCCCCCCCCATGCAGCCATCAGTGAGTTCGAGCTTTGGGGTAATAAACTGATCCCTTACTTGCTCTTCCACTAGGGCAGTGTCCATCCCTGTAAGCCACCCATGTGGATGAGCTTTGCACACGGAATTGTGGGAGGGAGAGATGACAGATACTGTGATGAACACAATCGCCCCCTGTGCTCCAGAAGGAAACCTTCTCAGTGCCCCTGCCTTTCTGACCTGCATTGTCCTGATTCTTCCCCCGGGAGGCACCAATTTGGGCATTTTCCCACCCGTGCCCTGGGACATGCAGCAGAGAGGAGTCTTGCCAGCACTGCTCCAGGGCATGGACCAGAGTTATTTGGGGAGAGCTGTGGTGAGCTCACATCCACTCTAGGGACTACGCTTAAAGCCATTTCCCGGTGTGCCTTTCCTACAGCGATGGGTTTCTGGGCCACTATTTCCAGGCCTAAAACCTCTCAGCCTCTCTAACCCCCTCCCCTGGCAGGGTGCCAGCCAAGTGACTCTGGCTCATAACAGCCCAATGTGTACCCCAGTCGAAGTGGGCTCTGTGATGCGTCCAATGGCTGATTGTTCAGAAATGGAACCCCTTCTGAGGTATTTCGGTGTTGATTCAACCTCCGGCCATGCAGAGACTCTGGGCAGTTGGGTGTGGCTCTCCAATCTCTGTGCAATCTGGGCCTTACAGAACTGTCCAACAGACTCCAGGCACGTGGAGCACGTGACCAGGAGCTCTCTCTCTGCTTCGCACTGTGTTCTCACTGGTTTGGTTTTTCCTCCTCCTGTATCTGCCCCAGTGTGCACTGACGTTGATTATAATTCCTGTTGCTGTCAGGTGTCATGGTGATGATTTTCAAGCATACTGACTCCATGTGTGAGCAGCACTCCAGAAGGTGTTTGATTGGTTGGTTTATAAGCAGCCCACTTACTGCAAAAGCATTGAAGTCAGTTTTAATGTTACATTACCTCCTTTGGTAACCACTCAGACCAGTGTTTAGATCTGATGGGTATTCAAGGTTGTGTTGTCTCTCTCTCTCTCTCTCTCTCTCTCTCTCTCACACACACACACACACACACACACACACACACACACAAGGATTTTTATTTCGCTTTAGCTTGCTAGCGTGAACTGACTGAAGGCTTACCGAGCAAATCATCAGTTCTCCATTCAAAATTTATACATGTTTTGTTTCATCTCGTCCAATGCAGTCTCCTCAAAGTAAGAACACTCACCCCTCCCCACCCACCCTGGGTTTCTTGTCTCTATTTCCTCTTCTTTCCTAATCTTCCCAACCCCTCTTCTGGGGTAGCTGTTGCCCTTTGGATCTCCAATGGTTGATGATTCTCACACAATAGAGGAGTTCAGTCCCAGGGCGGAAGGGTATCTGGACCACAGCCATGGGGGTTCCTACAGCCATCCTGCTCCACAGTGCTTCCAAGGCTGTGAGCTGACAGAAGCAGACCACTGGGGCTGTCTTCTAAGGGACCTCTGGCTGAGTTTGGGTGACTTCTTGACTGTGTGGGCTGCTCCAAAGGTCTAGGATCCGGGGATTGGTTGGAGCACCTTCCCTAAAGATGGGAAGGCACGGTGTTGGACCAGTGGCTTCTGATGCTAGGTTCAGAGGAGTTTCTAAATATCCACTCCTGTGAGGCTCCTTGGATCATATTTCTCATCCCTGAGTAATGCTGCCCTAGCACATAGTAGGTGCTCAAAGCTGAAGACTAGGAGAGGAGAAGGAGAATGGAGAAAATAGCTCAGGTTAATAATCGCCTGCAGCTACTATGTTCTTTCAACCAGAGACCTGTATTTTGCAGAAAGAATAGCATGCCACACAATTCTGTGGCATATTGAAGTGCTTTTTGAATTATTAACTGCCTGCTAGAGTCCAAATATTTAATGTCAAGGTATTTTCTTGCTTTCTGAGTCATGAAGATGTGTCATCGTTTAATGCTATGAATGATGATAGCTGGCTCCAGCTATGTGATGAATCAATTTCCTCTCTCGTGCCCACCCCCTGAACATAATGGATAACTCAGATGATTCTGGGGGCGTTTCCCTCATTAGGGGCCATCATGTTGTCTCAAATGCTTAGTGGCCCATTGTACACCAGAAAGAAACATCTCCCTGCCTTGGGCCATCTTCACAGGTATTGCTGAAACCCATTGCTGCAGCCACTGGGTCCACCTGGTTCATTGAGGGTCTTCGCTGCCCCTCTACCAAACATGATGTCCTTCTCCAGGGATTGCTTTCTCCTAATGATATGTCCAAAGTCTATGAGACAACATCTATGGAATAGTATGGGTCCTTTTGCCCTAGATTCACATGCATATTATCATTAGCAATCAACCAGTAAGTTCTGCATTTAAAAAAAAAAGTTTTGGAATACTCTTAGAAGATAGCTCAGAGCTAACATGTGGTTAATTAAAGAATGCATGATTCATGACTTCCACAAAGACTTCCTTTGCAGGAGACCAGAAGAACTAGATGGTACCCAGCTACCGTAACATTTTGTTCAAACAGTCTACGGGATCTTTGAGGGGGTGGACTGCAGAACAGCATTTCAAATTTTCACAGACTCCAGACCACCTGAAGTCATGAGGCTGGATGCACCCCTAAAACTATTACCCTGAAATAAGCTTTAAAACTTAGGGCAAACTATCCCCTACAGTGGTCTTAATAGCAAACAATAATAGCCAAATCTGCTGACATCTAATCATTTCTGACTCTTCACCACCATTGAGTTGATTCTGACTCACAGTGACCCCACAAGGTCAGGGTAGAACTGTCTGGTGTGTTTCCAAGACTGTAAGTCTTACAGGAGTAGAAGGTCTCGTCTTGCTCTGATAGATAGGCTAGTTGTTTCGAGCGGCTGACCTTGTGATGAGAAATCCAAGCCAACTTTTGTTATTGAGTCTGGATTAATTCCATGGCAATGAGTTGGGAGTTGAGCTGAGCTGCGTTTCTGTCTTCAACACCTGCTTTAAACCTTGTGCTTGTATAAGAACTAGCTCCCCGGGAGCAATCTGACAAGAGCACCTTGGAAAGGGCTAGGCAGGAGCTCCAGGGGACAGTGAGTTCATGTTGATGCCGGAAGGAGCATGTGGGCACCTACCTGGCCCTAGGAATGTCATCCAGATCATTCAATTTCTACAGGTGCATTGGCACAGGGAAGGGGGAGCTTCAGGGAAAAAAAATGGAACCAAGAGACAATTGGATTCTCACCATCACCAAAAAAATAAATACCATTTTTCACAGAGGTTACTGTTCGTAGTGAGTGTACAATGTGCAGCACCCCCCTCCCCGCCCCCACTCTCCATACAGAGAAGAGGATTCTACAAATGTCCCTCAGTGTCCCTAGTCACTGTTGCATTGATCCACTTCCAACCCTGTTGATATGACAGTCTTTGCTGGCCTCCTATGTCCTGCTGAACGCTCTGAAACCGGGCAAACTCGTGAACATCCTTATGATCTCACTCTGTGGGTCTCCCTCCTCTGGATGACGAGTCTCTGGAGTTGTCCTGTCTTTGTCCTGTTTAAGATTTAGTACTCTCTTTACTAGAGTTAATAAATGAATACGCTCACTCCCTCCCCGAGGGCCAATAGGACAGCCATGCTTACGTGCACCCTCTACTCTCACTTGCAGCCCCACCCCTCCCCCTGGCTCCTAGCCTGAAGTGTGGCCCATCTTGGGTCTTCAGAAATCTGTGCTACCTTAAAAAAAAAGTGTTAGTAAATGAAAGCCCTCTTCAATGCCTGTGCTTTTGCTAACCCCTGGCTTCCCACAACTTTTCTCTCCCCTCCAAGCCTGAACCTGAGTAACAGTGACATCCTGACCATTTATGATGGAGATGGAGTCGTGCCGCACATCTTGGGCCAGTACCTCGGAAACAGTGGTCCCCAGAAGCTGTACTCCTCCACACCAGACCTAACCATCCAGTTCCACTCGGACCCAGCTGGCCTCATCTTTGGGAAGGGCCAGGGATTTATCATGAACTATATAGGTAGGTGTCTCACCTGGTCAGTGTTTGCTTGTTTGTCTGTTTTCGTTTCTTGGTGTTTGGGATTCAGGGGAAAAGGGTCCCACACCACTCTGACTGTCCGGGGTTTGTGGGGTGCACAGGAGAGAAGGTCGTCAGCATCGCCAGATGGCACCAGTAGAAACTGTGGGGCTGGTGTACATTTGTTCTGTTGCATATCTTTTAAGCAATGAAAGTTAAAAACAGGTACCTCGTATGCCCACCCTTGTGAGAGTGGGCATGTGATTTTGAAACTCTTGGACTTTTTAAACAGAAGGACTGGCCAGAGCTGGAGCCCCAAGACTGTTCTCAATGGGCTGGAGCTCTTAGGAGAGTCACTGGACCTCTATGAGCCTCCCTTCTGTCATATGTAAAATGGAAACAACACAACCTGCTTCCTGGTGTTGCCCTCAGGAGGCGATGGGTGGGACCCAAGAAGTGATGCACTTAGGTGATGATGTTGGCAATGACTATTGAAGGTCCTATGGACGACCAGAACAAACCGATCTGTCATGGAAGAAGAATAGTCAGGATAGTGCTGGAAAGGAGGATGGTGAGACTTTGCTTCACATACTTCAGGCATGTTTTGGGGAGAAACCAGTCCCTGGAAATGTGGGAGGTTGGTTTGAGTGGGGAAACAACCAGTGACACCCATCTACGTGTAAGAGTGAGCTTTATATCAGAAAGTCATTCTCTACAAGTGTTTCTCAACCTGTAGCTCATAACTCCTTTGGGGGTCGGTCAAGTAACCTTTCACAGGGGTCACCTTTAATTATGTTCAATTTGTAACAATGAAAATATATCCTGTATATCACATATTTACATAATAATTCGTAGCAGTAGCAAAAAAATACAGTAAAATGAGGAACTGTGTGACAGGGTCAAGGCATTAGGAAGGTTGAGAACATTGTTCTAGACCAAGAATATGCACCAGTCCAGTCCAACTCAAGTCCCTGAGCCCAATGTTAGCTGGAGCTCTATTCGGATTCACATAGCTGCAGGACAATGATGCAGAAAGACGAAACAGGGTGCAGACCGGTGGATGTAGAGTCCCATGAATCCAAGGTCAGTGGAACAGAGCAGGTCATGGACAGCTCCCAGATTCATCAACCCACATGAAGCCACCCCTGGAGGCAGTCACAGAATCCAGGCAAGGAGCAGAGTGAACGGCTGCACAGCTTGGTGGACATGGGGGTGGGGGGAAGTGTCCCCCCAGTGTCTGTCGTATCAAAAAGGTCACACCTCCAAGGATGCATTATCAGGCTGTGACCCGACTGAGAGGTGGGACTCCAATCCTAGATTTTCATCCAGGTACAAGTTGGCATCCATTCTAACCCCCACAGTCATCATCCTTGATAAAGTAGAACATCAATGAGAAAGAGAGAGAACCGCAAGGTGATCGACTGATTCCATATCTGCAACCATGGGCTGAAACAGAACAATCATTTTGAGGACGGGGCAGCTCCAGGCAGTGTTTTATTTTGTTGTACGTGGGCTCACTATGTCTTAGAGTCTGCCCAACAGCACCTAAAAATAATAGCATTATTGAATTGTGCTCCCCTCTCCCCCATCCAAAGATATGTTGAAGTCCTAAATCCCCACATGGATGAACATGACCTTGCTTGGAAATCAGATCTTTGAAGATATAATCAACTAGGGTGGCATGAGATAATACTGGGATACAATGAGTACAGAGTGCTCCCCCAATCTGAATGGTGTCCTTACTCGGAAAAGAGATGTAACCGTGTAGAGATGAGGTAAGAAGATGCCCTGTGAAGACAGAGCAGAGATTCAAGTGATCAAGGTGCACCAGGAAGCCTCAGTTACCATCAAAAGCTATGAGGGATTCCTAAAAGAGAGCCTTGCTCAGAGCCTCAGGAGGAGTCAACACAACTGCCATCCTGGTCTGGAACTCCCAGCCTCCAGGTTGATACGATCATACATCTCTGTTGTTTCCGACCACCCAATTGGTTACACCATCCCGAGAAACAAACACAAGATCTAACTTCTTTGGACATCCTCAAGACCTCAATGAGCAAGTTTTGGTCAGCAATTAGGGGCCATGCTTGTGCCTTTCAAGGACTCCTCTGGCATTGGGAACTCCAAAATTAAGTGATAAAAGGAGGATCCATGTTGCCAAATGTGCCCACCACCACCACCAAATACCCTCTGACTGAAGCAAGACTCTGTGTCTTTGGTTCTTTCTTCTTCTTGACTGGAAGAACACCCAGCCCCTTTATTCAAATGCCTTCTGTGTACCCCCTGCTTACAGCTAAAGTACAAGCCCTTCCCCTGACCTCTGTACAAAGGAGCTTCAAGCATGCTCAGATAAGCTCTTTTGCTTCATTTTTTTTCAATCAACGGATATTTTTCATTCTTCATGGCTGTGTGTCAGCCTCTTAGAGAGGCTAACACAAGTATTGATCATCTTTGTTTATGCTTCTCAAGGGTCCTTTTATGCCTTGATTGTGTTACTAAATATTTTCAAGCCCTTATTGCTGCTTCTTCCCATGGACTGTCCACTCTTTCATGACCAGTGTCCTGGAGCATTGAAGGTGGCCCATGTAGGCTGCCCAGGTAGGGGGCCTCCAGCATCAGCTGTCTTCAGAGGGAAATGTTCTCATGACTTGGCTTCAGTCTCTCTCCTCTGACTCTCTCTTCCTCCCCACTGAAAGATGAGGTCATCGGCTTGCTCATTCGTCTTCTTCAGTTTGCAAGATCTTCCAAAACTGCACTTAGCTCGATAGCCCAAGGCTGCCCAAGGTTAACCAGAAAGTCAGGCCAATGCGTATCGCTCAGGGGCATCATGGAGAGGAGCTGTTCTCGTTCCTTGAATGTGGAGCTTATATTTGTACTGCAATTTCAAGTTGGCACACTCTCCACATGCATTATTTACCTTGTCTTTGGATGCACTCACTTGATTTTCCAGAGAGTTGGGTTCACAGAAGGCTTGATGCCTTCCTCTGGGCTTGATGCTGGGCACTGGGATGTAAGAAAGAGGTGATGGTAGCTATGAAAATGGGAAAGGGGGATGCTGTAGACAGGAAACATCGGATGTCAATGCTGCAAAAGAGGCTAGATAAGACCACAGAGAACTCTCCCAGGGAAGCCCAGCCTGACCACTGTAGACAACAAAGACACAGAGTGGGAACACAGCTGCCCACGTTTCTGTTAAAGAGCAAAAGGGCCAATTGCACTGAGCTGACAAGTGGATATTTCATTTTGGTGCCCCAAATAATTGCTGGTGACGACCTATGCAGGGGAGTCTGGGCTGCTGTTGTCAGTCGGGACATTCGGCTGTCCATCGAAAGATTGAGGGTTCGAGCTCACCCCGTGGCACTTGGAAAGCAAGGCCTGGCGAAGGAAACGCTCTGGGCAGACACAGAGGAATTCCTTGATCTTCGTGGAGTTGCAGTGTATCTCAAAGAAAGGGCCAGAATGGGAATCGCAGCCTCTGGATTCCTGGGACAGGTGCTCAGCGCTAACAAGGGTCCACGGGGGGAGGGACTCCATAGTGGCTGGGCCACCGAAGGTGCTTGACATCCATGCATGGTTCTGAGCCATTCTCTCTGGAGGTGGGATCCAGTGGTGTGGCTGCTAAGGCCACCCAAACTGTCAGTGGTGGGGCTGAGGTTGGAAGCACGGCTCTGCTCCACATGGTGGCTGTGTCCACAGATAGAAAGGTGTCAGATGCCACCGAGGGGACAGGAGCCGCAGGGTGAGGCTGTCCCCCCTGGGTGTGACCAGTTTCACCCAGAAAAGTCAGGCGAGCAAACTTTGCTCAGATCACAGCCTTCGGCATCAGGCCAGCCACATCCCTGGCTGCTACCCTCCTTCCTCCCTTTGCATCCATAGTCTGAGCATTTGCAGCTGTGACCCAAATCCAGGGCCCAGCTGATTATTCAAAGGCCTAAAAGCAGAGGCTCTTGTTCCCCGCCAAGCAATTCTGGAAACCATTTCCCTCCCCCTTCTCCTTCTTGCAGACACCCAGGAGACGTCCTTCCCCAAATAAACACATGATGAAACCCCGGGAAAAGCCATCGTTTATTTCTCAGGATGACTTTCCTGGCGACCACGGGGTGCTTCACGCTCCCCAGAAGCGCATAAGCGCTGCAAATTAATTATGAGACATAATTAGCTCTCTCTGTAAAATCTGTGCAGTGGGCACTCTGCAGCAAGAATATAGGAAGAGTGGGCTTTGGGGCTGCTCCCTTCGTAATGGGACTTTGTGGGCGGGAAATAGGCTGGTTGCGAGACGATCACTCTTCACTGGCGCAGAAAGCCTCTCTTTCTCCCCAGGAGCAGCTGCTGTCCTGTGCCTGCACCCCAGTGCATAATCCAGGGCACCACGCTGGGCAACAGAGTACCCCCAGACAAACAATGATGACTTCCTGCCTCCTGGGTCTAGAGCAGCAATAGCTGGAGGGTCTCACTCAGAGTTTTTATGGGGTGGCTGTTAGATGCCAACCAGGGTGCCAGTCTTATCTGAATGCTGGCCTGGGCCAGAGGATCCACTTCCAAGACAACTCACCCACATCCCCTGTGGCTGGAGGCCTCAGTTCCCTCTTCCTCTCAGGCGTTCTCCCGAGGGCTGTTGGGGTAACCTCACAGGATGGCAGCTGCTTCCTCATGAGGCGGCCAATGCTTCCTCATGGACAGGTGGTCCCCAAACACGAGACATGGAGGCTGTTGCGCCTTTCCCTTCTGCCGTGTCTCTGGAGAGTAGAGCTCAGGCTTCTTTCATGTGGGAGGCTCTGGGTGTCCAGAGGTGAGCATCACTGGTGGCCATCTTAGAGGCTGGCTACCACAGCGGAGGCCAATGGGATGACGCTCTCTGGAGAGGTAAGAACAAAGCCACAGTGAGAGAAGGGACTTATTCCCGGGTCACACTGCCGGTTAGTGACACAGCTAGCACTCCGCCTGACTCTACGTTGTAGGCTTGTGTTGTCAACCCCGGAGGACAGTGGCCCACCCCAAGAGGTAAGGATAACATCTCCTACGGAGGAGTTTGTGTGGGAAGTACGTCACTTGTCTCAGGTGACAAGTTTGCTCTTGCCCTGGACTTTCATGAAGGGAGTTCCCATCTGGACTGCATCCACACCCACGAAGGGTGCTTCTGTTTTATAGAAGTGTCAAGGAACGACTCCTGCTCCGATTTGCCTGAGATCCAGAACGGCTGGAAAACCACCTCTCACACAGAGCTTGTGCGGGGTGCCCGGATCACCTACCAGTGTGACCCTGGCTATGACATCGTGGGCAGCGACACCCTCACCTGCCAGTGGGACCTCAGCTGGAGCAGCGACCCCCCGTTTTGCGAGAAAAGTAAGAATACATCTTATGTTCTTTTCCTGGGTCCGTGTGCGGGTTAGCCTCCTCCATCAGAGGATTTCTGCCCAGATGCAGTGGGGTGGGTTCATGCAGAGCCTGTCCTTCCCCATACCACTCACACACATTGGGGTTGCTCGGAAAAACCATCGTGTACTCTCACGAAGCTCAAACCCAGCTCCTTCAGAAGCCTCGCAATACGAGGGCCACTGGGTCCGTGCCATTGACTCCTAGAGCACCCAAAACATACTAGAGCTGTCCCTCGCAGTTTCAAACGTGTCCCTCTTTATGGAAGCAGACAACCTCGCTTTTCTCCCAAGGAGCGACTGGTGGATTTGAACCACCAGCCATGAGGTGAGCAACCCCCAATGTATAATCTTCTATTACACACACACACACACACCACACACACACACACACCCTCACTGCCATCCAATTGATACTGACTCAGCAACCCCTGTGGGTTTCGGAGACTGTAACTCTTCATGGAATAAGAAGCCCCATGTTTTCTCCCATGGAACTGCTGATGGTTTTCGAACTGCTAACCATCCAGATCATAGCCTAACACATCATCACAATACCACCAGGACTCCTCCTCTGGCTTTAGTACATCTGTATATCCTGTGGAAACCCAAATGTCTCCCTGCTATCGTCAATCTTGTATCCTGCCATACTCTGCCATATTCTTATATTGCTTCCAGTACTCCCCTTGTGGAGCTTTGGGGATTTTCCATATATAAAATTATATCACCTGTGAATAATGATAGTTTCACCTCTTCCTTCCCCAGGCAAATATCTTTGATGTCTTTTCTTTGCCTTGTGCTGTTAGCTAAGATCTCCAGTACCATGTTAAATAAGAGTGAGGACAAAGAGCATCCTTGTCTGATCCACTTTTTCAGTGGGATTGTTTTTGTCTTTTCCCCATTGTCTTTTACCACATTGGCTCTTGGTTTTTCATATATAGTTTGTATTATATTGAGGAATTTTCCTGCCATCCCTATCTTCTCAAGTGTCTTAAACAGGAATTGGTGTTGGATGTTGTCAATGATTTTTCAGTATCTCTCAATATTATCACGTGATTCTTATAATTTTTCACGTCAATGTGCTGAATAATACTAATGGTCTTTTGTATGTTGAATCATCCCTGCATCCCCTGTATGAATCCTACTTCGTCATTGTGAAATATTTGTTTTATATACTTTTGAATTCTACTGACCAGTATTTTGTTAAGGACTTTTGCATTTATGTTCATTAGGGATATTGGTCTGTAGCTCTCAGCTCTTGTGAGATCCTTGCCCAGTTTTGGAACCAGAGTCATACTAGTTTCATAGAAAGAGCTCTGGAGTTTTCCATCTTTTTCTATGTTCTGGAAGAATTTGTGTAGAATTGGTTTCAGTTTTTCCCTAAATGCTTGGTAGAATTCTCTGTAAAGTCATCTGGTCCAGGGAATGTTTTTGTTGGTAATCCCTTGATAACCTTGTCTATTTCTTCTATTGCTATGGTTCTGTTGAGATTCTTGATGTCCATCTGGGATAGTCTAGGGAGAGATTGTTTTTCCAAGTATTTTTCCATATCTTCTGAGTTGTTGAATTCATTGGCATACAGGCCTTTATAGTGCTATGCAACTATCCTATTGATTTCATTAGGATCTATCATAATATCCCCTCTTTCAGCTCTCATCCTTGCTATTGAAATTTATTCCTTTTTTGGTTAGGTTTGTCAGTGGTCTATTGATTCTGTTTATCCTTTCAAAGAACCAACTTTGAGCAGCATTAATTTTTTCCATAGATTTCTTACTTTCCCTCTCCTGGATCTCATCCTTGATTCTTATTATTTCTTTATCTCTCTTTTCTTTATTTATTTCTTTTTTTTTTTTTTTTGCTATTAGTAGAATTTTCCTGTTGAGTCTGCTGTAAATTTGTGCCAGCATATCAGTAATAAGTCTCTCTTCCTTTTTAATGTATGTATTGCTATGAAACTCCCTCTGAAACCTGCCTTTGCTAGGTCTTGTAAGTTGTGGTATCTCATTCTCTCATTCTCACTGGTTTCAAGAAATTTCCTATTTCATCTCTTATCTGAGCCAGTACACACTCCTTTTGCAATAGATAGCTATTCATCCTCCTATTATTTGCCATTGTTTTCTTCATCTGCTTTTTTCTTATTTCCACCCTTAAGACACAGTGATCAGAGAGAGAGGTCTCTGTGATATCAATATGTTTAAATTTATCCAGATTTGACTTATGCCCCAGCCTGTGGTCTATCTTTGAATATGTGCCATGTGGGCTTGAAAAAATATGTGAATTTTTTTGTATTTGAGTAGAGAGCTCTGTAAAGTTCTATCTGGTCAAAATGTCTATTTGTGGTGCTTAGATCTGTAGTCTTGTTGTTGACTTTCTTTCCCTGTAATTTATCTTTCTCAGAGAGTGGTGTATTGAAGTCACCTATTATACTTGTTGAGCCTGTGATTCATTTTTTCATCTTTTGGAGCATTTGATTGATTTATTCAGAAGTCTCTCTTTCAGGGAATATGTGTTTAAAATACTTAATGGTTCTTTGTCTACAGTTCTTTTAAATATTATATAGTGTCCCTCTTTATCTCTTTTTTGGGGGAAGGGGGGCATCACTGCTCTGGTGGTCATGGGCACCACCCAGTGCTGCTCCTGAGAGCTTCTGCTAGATTTGAACCGCCAAACCCGCAGGCTGCAGTCCTGCACTCAACCACTTGTGCCACTGGGCCTCAGCCCCACTCCTTGACTCTTTTTATGGTTTGCATTTTGAGGTCAATTTTATCTGAGATTAGGATGTAACCCCTGCTTTTTTAAATTGATGTTTGCTTGGTATGCTTTTTTCCAGCCTTTGATTTTCAGCTTATTTTTGTCTGTAATCTTGAGATGTGTCTCCTGCAGGCAGCAGGTTGTCCAGTTGTGTTTTCTAAGCCAGTCTCCTAGGCTGTGCCTTTTAATGCCTGAGTTCAGTACATTGATATTCAGGGTTATTGCATCCATCTGTGGACTCTGTGATGTCATCTTGTACCTTTTATGTTGGGTGTTTTCCTACATTCCTTTGTTATCAGTGAGTTGTGTGTGTTTGTGTGTGTATTTCTTTCTCGACTTCTTTCCTCCCTTAAGACAATGATATCTTGGGGGCTGTTTTTTCTTTGTTGTCCTCTGCATGAAGTTCTTCTATATGGCAGTCTCTTATTTCTGCTCAATGAGTACTGTTCTTCTGCCCGTACTGGGTCGGTGGATCTTTTGTAGGGCTAGGTTTCTTTTTAACGTATGCATTGAGTTTTTTTCTTGTCTGGAAAGACTCTTACTTCTTCATCTATCTTGATAGATAATTGGGCTGGATAGAGTATTTTAGGTTTTGCATTATTTTCTTTCAAATTTTGGCATTGGTTACTGCACTCTCTCCTCTAGTTCATATTCTCCACTGATAGATCTGAGCATATTCTTATTTGGAAACTTTTATGTGTGACAGATTGTTTTTCCCTAACTGCTCACATAATTTTCTCCTTTTCCTCAAAGTTGTTTAGTTTAACTATTATGGGCCTTGTGTCTTGGGATTCAGTCTTGCTGGTGCTCTTTCAGTCTCCTGAATGGCTGCCTGATTTTCATTCATTAAGTTTTCCTCCAAGAATTCTTGCACTGTTTTTGCAGTTGATGTCTTTGTTGTTGTTGTTTCTTCCTCTAGGAATCCAATTATTCTAATATTGTTCCTCTTAATAGATCAGACATAGCTCTTAGGTTTTCTTTGACTTCCCTGATGATCTTATTAGACTTTTGTTCACATTTGTTAAAGTCTGCTTGGCTGTCCTCTAGGTCATTTGTGCGGTTCTCTGCTTCCTCCAGTCAGTTGGCAAAGTCTGTGGGTCTGCTACTGGTTTTTGTTATCTTGTCCCTAAGCTTTTGTATTTCCCTTTGGTGTATGGTCTTTTTATCCTCTATCATTTTATCCTTTTTCTGTATTGTTTCCCTCATATCCTGTATGACTCCAAGAAGCATTCTGAAATTTTCTTTCTGTGGCAGCTCAATGTCTGTTTCTTCTATGCATGTCATTAAATTCAGGACATCTTCTGACATTGCCTTGTGTTTTTCCTGGTTTTTTGTTGAGGTCACTGGGGCTGATTGCTGTTTGTATTATGTTGTTTTAGAGGAGCCCAGTGCCATTTTCCAGAGAGTCGAAAAGCACTGGGCTCTCTCTCTGGAAGACTCATAGGAATTCTTCTTTGAACTGCCTGAAGCTACCAATTTATCCTTCTGTGGCTTCACTCTTGCCCTAGTCAACTAGTATTCTGTTATTTGAAGGGAAAGTTGGATGGTCCTCTCAGGGGACACTGAGCACTTGTGCTCAGTGAGTGATTGTGCACCGGTAAGGATGGTGCTGAACTGATTGATCTCACAAGAAGCTGTGATGATGTGGCCAACTGTACATTGGAGCATCGCAGAGGGTGTGTAAGCATGTCTGCTACAACAGGGGTGCCACAGAAGGCAGGTGGGTCTGCCCACTTGGTGCAGAACATCGTGAATGGTGGGCAGAATTGCCCTGGTCAGCCAGATTGCTGCAGAAGTTCCTGTAGCAGTATGGAGCATTGTAGAGTGTTGGCTGAGCTGCCTTAGGCTGTGTGAGGCACTACAGCAGGTGGAAGGAAGTTCCCTGAGTCAGGTGGGACCACAGAGGAAGGGCAACTATAACTCTTTATGAGAGTAGAAAGCCTCATCATTCTCCCACACAGCAGTTGGTGGTTTTGAACTTCTGAACTTGTGGTTAACAGCACATTGTGTAACCACTAGGCCAAGCCTCATCTTTCTCCCAAGAAGTGACTGATGGCTTCAAACTGCAGGCCTTGTAGTAAGCAGCCCAACACAGAGCCCACGATGCCCCCAAGGCTCTATTGCACATATGGAAATGCATTCAGAAATAACGGTCCCATTCTGTTTCAGGGATCAGATGAAATACATCGCCCTGATGCTGGCTTTCCCACTGGCCCCCCACTCTGAGACCTGGATAGCTTTCCATCTCACCCACACTATCCACTTCACTCCTTTTTAATGGGGTTATGGTTTTCCTTTTATCTTTATTGACTTTTTTTAATTTAAAAAATAATGGATGCTTGTTGGGCTACATTCAAGCACTACCTGCGCAGCACCTCCTCCCACTTGTTCTGTTGCATGGCCACTCAGGACTCCAGACAACACCTGCTCCAAAATTGACTCCCGCTATCGTTGGCAAGGAGCCCACGTGGCACGGCCAATGAAGCACTAGGCTGCTAGCCATCAGAAAGGGCTGGGGTTCAAACCCACCAGCTGCTCCTTGGGGAAAAGACGGGGATTTCTGCTCCCATAAAGATGGACAGCCTGAGAAACCCCAGGCAGCCATTGGATTCTGCCCTAGAGGGTCACTGTCAGTCAGGATCAAATGGCGGGTAATGGGTTCATATTCCTGGCTTCACTCCACTCTCTCCTCTGGCACCACAAGCAGGAGGTGTGACGTACAAGGTTATCCACACATCTTTGGCCCCCAGTGCATACATCTCAAGGTAAATCCCTAGACCTGTTGTCAGTCAGTGCCATCCAGTTGCTTCTGGCTCATAGAGAGCTGATGTGCAGCAGGAGGGAACACTGGCTCGTCCCACACCATCCTCAGAGTTGTTGTTGTATCTGGACCCATCGTGGCAGCCACTGTGATCTCATGCAAACAGATAACAGAACCCACTGCCACCAAGTTCATGCATGTGATTGAGTCTGTCTGAATTCATGGCTACTCTATAGGACAGGGCAGAACTGTCCCTGGGCCTTCCTAGTCTATCAGTCTTTATGGGACTAAGGAGCATGATCTTCCCCCTTGGAGCAGGTGGTGGTTTTGAACTGTTAACCTTGTTGTTCGCCACCCAACATGTAACCCCTATGTCACCAAAACTCCTCAAGAAACCAAACCAAAATCACTACCATCAACTTGATGCCTACTCACAGTGACCCTATTGGACAGGATAGACCTATCTTGGTAGGTTTCTGAGACTATAATTTTTTTCTTTCTTTCAACAGTTTTTTTGGCATATAATTCACATAGCATATAATTCAATAGTTCAATCACATCATCATGTGTTTTAGAACATTTTCTTCATTCTTGTATTCATCATTATTGGCCTCCTATTTCTCCGCAACCTCTCCTGAGACGATAACTCTTTGCCATGGGAGTAGAACCCTCTGTCTATCTCTCAAGAATAGACGGGTGGTTTTAAACTGTGGACCTTGTGATTACCAGCCCATTGTGCAAGCTCAGGCTCCCCTGAAGTTAAATGCAGTTCCTTCCTCCTTACCTATTCTCCCCCCACATTTGATAAGCAAAAGGGGCTTTCTCCTCCAAAAGGGGAACAGAACCAAAGGGGCGGGGACTCTCCAGAGATGCTGAGAACCTCGTCAAGCCTTATCAAAGTGTCTCTGTAGAATTGCCACATGGCAAGGCTTATCGACGAGTCTCTGTAGAATCACAGGACTTGGGTCGGTTCTTTGTCACAGCTCATCTACCTCCCTTCTTTGCCTTGTGATGGACGGTGACCTCACACCCATGGCCCCTTGCTCTGTGTCTCACTCTATGCAGTTATGTACTGCACCGACCCTGGAGAGGTGGACCACTCGACCCGTCTGATCTCGGACCCTGTACTCCTGGTGGGCACCACCATCCAATATACCTGCAACCCGGGCTTCGTGCTGGAAGGAAGCTCTCTTCTGACCTGCTATAGCCGAGAGACTGGCACACCCATCTGGACTTCCCGTCTGCCCCACTGCGTCTGTGAGTGCACTGGGCTGACAAAGCCTCTTCTCTCTCCTTCTGACTCACAGGGAGGGCAGGGATACCTGGGGGGGGGGGGGGGGGGGGGGAATAAAACATTACCATGCTATGCATTCCAACCCTCTAGGGGGTTCTATTGTCACTGCTACTGCACAACAAAGACTCACACTTCTCGGAGCAAGAGTACTGTAAGAACTAGAAGGATTACAGTTTGCTTTCACTGTGAGAACAGTTCTTGCGTGGTGAGTCTGTCCAGATCGGCCTTGGAAGTAAGCCCTGTCTATCCATTGCTGAAGAAATTGACCACTGAGAACCCAAGGATGCACGGTTCCAGTCTGGCACACATGCATGAGAACACACACGTGCACACACAAGCATGAGAACAGGGGTTGCTGGGAGTCCCAGTTGATTCGTGTACAAAATCCACTGCCATCAAATTGATGCCGATGCTTAGCAGCCCCGGAGGACAGAGTTCATGTGGGTTTCTGAGATTGGCACTCTTTATGGGAGCAGAAAACCTCGCCTTTCTCCCGTGAGAGTCCCAAAATGTAACCCACTCTATCATCGGGGTTCCTCAATGCACATGCAGGGCTTCAAAAGGTTTACGGGAAAATTCTTTTACGGAATAAAAAAATTCTTTTTATTCCATTTTTCCATGAACTTTTTGAAGCCCTATATACATAGATCCAGATATATGTTATATCCATACACGGTGCTGGTGTGCTTTACTGAATCCATTCCAAGCCATCACTACCACTGAGTCCGTTTCAACTCATCACACTCCTATAGGAACTGCCCTTGGGTGTCTCCATGCTTGAATGGAGCAGAACGCCTCATTGTTCTCCCAAGGAATGTCTGGTGGTTTTGAAGCGCTCACTTTGTGGTTGGCAGGCCAACTCAGAAGCCACTGCACCACCAGGGCTCTTAACGCCAAATCATCGTCGCTCTATACGACTGGGTGGAACTCTGTAAGATATGGGGTTACTGGGGGTGTAATCCATACAGGGGCAGACTACCTCATCTCTGACCTGTGGAGAGGAAGGTCGGTCTAAACCACCTTCCCCTGGGTTGGCAGCTGAGCACAGAGCCACTGGGGCCTTACTCCTACCGACCCAGTTAGAAGCGAAGACATCACTAGAGTTGGTGTCGCCCAGTGCGGCAACCCATGGTGTCACACCCACACTGCCACCCCATGGACCTCATCCTACACCAGCCCAAACAGAATCCCAGTCAGCCAGGTGTAGTGTCAGGGGTAACCACAGGGCAATATGTGATACTGTCCTAGAGCCAGAATGGTTTTATAAACTCTCTACATGGAATGATGACATTATTCGTTACACTGTAACCCTTTTTCTTCCTCCTTCGATTCCATTCAGCAGGCCTTCATTCTCACAGATGGCGCACTGGTGGTGAAGTGGGTGTGCATCAGTGTGCTAACCATGAGGTCAGCACTTTGAAACGGCCTGCTGCTCGTCAGGAGAAAGACGAAACCTTGGACTCCTATAGAGAGTCCCAGCCTTGGAAGCCCACGGGGGAGTTCTCCCATTCGGAGTCCCAAAGAGTTGGCATCGACTGCATGGCAGCGAGTGTAGTGGGTGTCCTTTTTCACAGCGGGGGGGGGGGGGGGGGGGGGTTTTTTTTTCTAAAAAA